>CAVNZG010000091.1:0-61389 GCA_963693315.1 Diogma glabrata
TATATATATATATATATATATATATATATATATATATATATATATATATATATATATATATATATATATATATATATATATATATATATATATATATTAGACTGGTCGTTAAAAACTAAATTTTCCGAGACGCCCCCCAGAAAAATTCTTTGTGGTCAAAAAACCACAACGGCACTATTTTTTTTTTTTTTAAGTGAAAAGAACACGTGCCGCAAAATCATCGAAGTTTATTTTTCGATAAAATTGTTAATATCTCATAAAATATGCAGATGTCAAAAAAATTCACATAATCATTTTTGCAGGAAATTTAATTCTCTACAAAAAAGGTCCAAGTCATTTTTTTCCTAAAACCTATATTTCTGATGATATTTTGAAATAAAACTTGAAATTCTTCGAAACTCGTAAAACCAAATGATGAAAATTTCGACGAAAACGTACAAATTTTGATTTTTTTTGTCGCGATTATTTTTTAATACATTTCATTCTATAGCATAAGAAGAAAATTAGGAATTTTTCGTCATCTTTATTTTTTACGTTTTTTAAAAATTACGAAAACTTACAAGTTCATATTCAAAATATCATGAGAACTATACGTTTTCGGGAAAAAATGACTTGGGCCTTTTTTGTAGAGAATTAAATTTCCTACAAAAATTGTTATGTGATTTTTTTTGACATCTGCATATTTTATGAGATATTTGAAAAAATCTACGAATTTTTCAAAAAATCAACTTCGACGATTTTGCGGCACGTGTTCTTTTGATTTAAAAAAAAAAAAAATGATGCCGTTGTGGTTTTTTGACCACAAAGAATTTTTCTAGGGGGCGTCTCGGAAAATTTAGTTTTTAACGACCAGTCTAATATATATATATAAAAATTATAAAAAAAAATTAATTAAATAACAATTATAATAATTACAAATAATACAAAAAAGAGTAACTAAAACATCAACAAAAACTGTAACAGTAATAATAAATCTCAAAAGAAATTTCAAAAGTAAATAACAATTTAGGGACAAAATATCTCTTTGCAATACGATGAATTTTAATTACGTTTAGAACCTTTTTAGCATAGTTCAAACTATTTCGAACCATCACTGTACCTGAAATAAAACATGCATGATTTCCATTGGCTTGGAATTATACATATTTGATACCATGATTTACAGCTAATAATAATTTATAAAAAACCATAAACAGTTCGATATAATAAATGAACAAGCATATTGCTCACAGGGCATGTTTCTTTTTTACTTCCCAATGAAAATTGTATTGTTATTTTGTAATTGTAATCTTTTTGTTATGAACTTGTTAAAATTGATTAAATTGGTAAACTAATAAAATGTTACTGGATGAGTGGCATACGCTCCTATACGAAGTATAAATGAACAAAACTATCCAATAAAATATTAAAATGTCGAATACTTAAAACTTTTATTTATTCCCGAACAACACCTAGTAAAACTCTTCTAGTTTAAAAAAACATGTTTAAATTTTTCATAACAACAAAAATTGAATGATTTTTTTCAAGGGATCGTGCGTTGCTATTTGATTCGATCGTCGCAGTTTAAGTGTTAGGGTCTGTAAATATTGCCCTTTTTTTCAACCAATTACACGTTGAAAAAATATTGTGATCTAGAATTCCGTTCAAATTATTCGATTGTTTTGTTGTTTGTCAAAATATTAAAAAGAAAACAACGTAAATTAGGTACTAATTATGCGATATTTTATACAGTATAGGGTCATTCCAAAGTGACTAACGTAACATTTATACCGAAATTCGCAACTTTGTTTCCTTATAACTAAAATAGTAAAGATTATTTTAAGCACTTGTTGACTTTTTAAAATGTGAATCCAGTTTATTTATCTAAATCAGAAAGCTTTTTTATTTAAATAAAATTTTTTAGATATTTTTTTAAATAAAAATGTAAATGTGACTAACTAACGTAACATTTTTTATACCATTAAATTAACACCTAAATTATGAACCAAAATTCTCAAGATGTTGAAAATGTACATAAAATTTATTGATAAGTTTCTTCAATGTAATTAATGTATTTTTTTAAAAAAGCCAATAACTTTTTAAAAAATTTGCCAGTTTTTCATAAATTGACACTTTTGATTAATAAGGTGTGTGACTAACGTAACACAAAAGAATTAATTTATTTAGCAGGCTTACCTCATTTATTTGGAAGGCAAAGCAGTCCAATTCAGACACTCCAATCTTTAGCTTTCAGAAAATAAAAAGTCTAAAACAATTCAGTTTATTATATTTGTGCTATGCTATATTCTTTTTAGATATATTTTCATTCGTATATTAAGCCTTTTTCACAACCATGCGCTTAATTGCATTCTAAACAAAATAACTAAATTGTAATTTTCACAGTTGTTGCCATATCTTATAGTAAAATATATGAAAAAAAATGATAGGTCACAGTTACAGTTTTGTGAAGAAAAAACAATTTAGCTTGAAGGTTGACTTTAAAATGGAATGACCCTATATATAAATCGATAGATATTTATCGCAGCAGGAAGGGAGATTTTTAGTAATATTAAGGAAAAAGTACGATTTGTTTTAATATATATTAAACGACAAACGTCAAACTAATTTCAAATTAGCACAATCACATACGCACGTTGCCTTCATTTTTAATTTATTAATAAATAGCTAATAATAAAATAACAACATAGAAACCTTAATGAACTTAAACCTTTCTTTTTATTCTAAAATAGTATATTGAATTTCCGCTCGAAAGCCGCAGACAGAAAAATTGTATACGTAAATTTCATTACATAGCAAATGTTCTAAAATAGTTTTTTTTATCTATGTATTTTCATTTGAATAAATTAAGTTAAATAAAAATCAAAAGTTTTATTTCTACAAAGTTTATTTGTTCAGAAAATTAAACAAATTTCCCAGCAAAAATATATATATAAAAATTCAAATTATAACTATACAAATAATGTTCAATACTAAAGATACATTTTTATCATAATTTTCTTTAATTCTAGTTTTTCATTTACATATTTGCTTTTGTTTTTCTGTGTATCTAATGAAAATTAAAAAGTAAAACAAGAAAAACATAAAACTGAAAAATTATTTCTTTCAGAATCGATTAAAACATATAAATGAAAAACAAAACCAATTATACCTTTAGTTTTTTCCTCATTTCCCCTAATTTGTTTTTGTTGTATTTTCTACCCAATTATCTACATAATATGTAGCGGGATTGGTGTGCAGTTAAAGCTTTTGAAGAGGAGAAGAGTGGTTAATTTGAGGTGGAGGATTGAAGATTTGTTCAATCTAAAACGAAAATAAAATCATGTATAAAAAATTGTTATGAGGATTGCTATTGAATTTAAAATTAAAATCAAATCATTTAAAGTACGAGTATGTGAATTTATGTTTTCGATCGATAGATTGAAAATTAGTGAAACATTTCATTGATGGATGTGTCAAAGTATATGGAACTGGAATATCATAAAAATCAGGGTGTATTTTGCTTGGCGTAATCAGGACTTCAATCAGGTCTATAATCCAATGTGTTGTGGAATTATGTAAGCCTTATCTCCATTATGAAATAAAATTATTATAAAGAATTTATGTCTAACATGGTTTGTATTTATAATTTACTAGATTAAATCTCAATTTCGAACTAAGTTTCAAATTCATGTTTGTTCTATTGAAATTGTGTTTTGCTAGCTAAATAATCCACTATTTTGAACTTGTTTTAACTATAACTAAACTAACCAACTAATTTGTTTTAACTTAACTAACTTATTCTCAATTCCATTCTTTTTAATCAAATTAGTCATCAAATGTCAAAATATTTAAATGTCAATTTTTTCAATGTTTAAAGAAAATTGAGACAAACGGTTTAAAATTGATAAAATTAACTTGCCTGCAAATTAACAAAAATACTTTTGGGTGTACGAAACACATATACGGAATATACATGGATTGTTAGAAAATCATGGCTTCTGATGTGGTAATGCACCGAACTGAACTAAATGACCAAAAAAGTCGAAATTTGAACCGAAAAATACGTATTTTCTTTAAAAAAAATTTTAAAATGTTTAATTTGAGAACAGGGTCGTCCGAAAAATTTTTGAAAATTAAAATTCAAATTGAAAATCAATTTGCAAGAGAACAGTTCATTTGAAGGAAGGAGAGGGGTAAATGTAGCTGCTGTTTATTCCAAAAAGCATTCCAATTTATGTCTATGGTTAACATGTAGAAGTAGGCAAATATAAAAGCATTTGTTTTGTATAGTCTACTTTTTCAGATGATTTACCCTGAAATGAACTTACAATGGTGATAGAAAATAATTTCTCAAAAACTCGTTGTTATTAATAGATGAAAAACATATTTTAATTCCTTTTGTAATCGGTAATGGTCAAGATGTCAACTTACAACCTCATAAAATAAATATTCCTTTATGTTTTATTTAATTTACGCAATTTGATCTTCGTAATAGTTATTTACATATCGAGGACTGAAAGTAAAAGATTCCTGCGGTTCATATTGAAGCTCGATGCAAAGCGAGGGCTTTTATTGAACCCAGGGCGTAATTTTCCTTTCAGCCTGAGTGAATGTACAACGTTTTACGCAAAAGTAATCAACTTAATTGAAGAATAAATCACTTTTTGAGTTTTCAAACTCGCTAGATATTTTGAAAATTCGAAAAAAAAGTAAACATGCCATAATTTTCACTATAAATTTCATACAATCGTTTACGCCCGTAAAATAAAATTCCGTTGCTATACAAAACATTTGTGTATTTTCTACTTTCCCGCCCGTAAAATAATCGTCCGGAAAATATTCATAAAATAAGAACAAACAAATAAATTATTGTATTAAGTTTATGGAGAAGATGTTTCGTATAATTTTCAAAATGTCTAGCGAGCTAAAAAAATTCAAAAATTGATTTATTCTACAATTAAGTTGTGCATTTGTGCGTAAAACGTTGTGCATACACTCAGGTTGAAAGGAAGATTACGCCCTTGGTACAATAAAAGCCCTCGCTTCGCGTCGGGCGTTAATATGAATCGCAGGCGTAATCTTCTTCTTTCAGCCCTCGATATGTAAATAATTATTGATCCAATTTTATCATTATTTTAATTATTTTACAGGCAATTATTTTACAGGCGGTAAAGTAAAAATATATAGCAATGTTTTATATAGCAACGGGCTTTTATTTAACGGGCAAAAAGTTCTACTTTCAGCCTCGATAACTAGGTTGTAAAATGTGTTTACAATTCATTTTGCGTAAAATATTTTTTTTGCACTGTTTTCGCAGGTGAGGAGATGTCCACTAATAGTGAATTCTTTTCGTCGGTACCAAACAAATTTCTGTATCGAATTATTGAAATTTGTATTTACAACAGTACAAAAGAAAAGATCGATAATTCGGGATAGAACTTATTCGATACAGTTGAAAAGAATTCACCATAAATGAAAAACGTGATCTACATAAGTGAAAAAGTCGAAATTAGAACTTGACCATTTTTGATTTTTCTGAAACTTAAATATATGTACATAGTATGGACAACATAAAAATAAAACTTATTAAACAGTTTTTTAAAGTGCATAGTTTAAGCAAAGTGGATATGAAAAATGAAAATTTTGCCAACCCGATGTACCTTTGAAATTAAATTGCTCAAGAATGGCTACACCGATTTCAACAAACTTTTTTAGCTTGATAGTGGGTGATTAGTAAATCTTTAGAAAAAATATTAATCAATTGTTTTATAATTAATTTTAAAATTAAAATATTAAAAATTCTTTTTAAAATATGGACAAAGGGTCAAGGGGGGTCAAAGATCAATTAGAATTTAATTTGTTTTTTTTGAATGATTCTACCCTTACTGTTAAATGTATCAAGTTTCAAACAGACGTTTTGATTCGTGTTCTTGAGATATTTAATTTTAAAGTATTTTGGTTCGATTAATATTCTAATTTTTCACCATTTTTCGAATTTCAGTGGTTAAAAAAAATCGGATGGGTAAAGAAAAAAACAGATTTTCTTTTTGAATATTCAAAATATTCTTTTCAAAAAGAAGGCCTTCCTTATTTCATATTACTCCAAAATATGTAGCTTTTTAACTTTTGACAGATTATTCAAAGATGTATTATGATTGCCTTGTATACACGGATATCTATAGTTAAATCTGTTTTACCTAGTTTTAAAGAGGCAAGATGTTCCTTTTCTCTCACTTTGAAGGTTCTTCCAGTTTGGCCTATGTAAACGAACTTGCAGTAATTACACCGCATTTCGTATACACCAGATTTTAGTATGCTTTCGGTGCTGGATACATTATTAAAGATCAGTTTCTTAATGGTGTCCTGGTATCTTTTGAATGTTTAGAGACCATATGTCTAACTTAGAACAAAATCTACCACTCCTGATACAACTGGGTAAATACTATTGAACACTTTCTGTTCTTTTCTCCTATTTAATAAACTGTATAGTGTATATAGATATACTCCTCTTTTTTCACAGCCATTGTTGTTAGCAATGGTTACAATAGCATAAAAATCATCTAATTTAACATTTCAATTTCTAGGGTAAAACCTATTGTCAAAAATTGTGGTCAATGTAGAAAACTATAGAAGTATCTATTAGTTCCTTGCCAATAACATTGTACATCAGCCACATATATACCCAATAATTATATTTTTACGAAATGGGATTTTGCTGGAGAATTAATTGGATGCTTCAAAGTGAATCGAAAAATTCTCAGCTATCAGTCAAGAAAAAGGAGAGCCTAATAAAAGACAATCAGAACATTTGTAATATTTATGATCATAACAATAATAATTTTCTTCAACGCAAGCCTTTAAAATCTTCATAAGATCGGCACGAATCGCTGCATCAGTACAATCTTGTGCTATATATCTATAAACTATACTAGTCGAAACATCTATCGGAAGCATCACTTCATTGAAAGATACTAGTTTTGGGATAGAATTAGCTTTACTAATTCTATTAACTAGATCTACTGAATTTTTAATAGAACAGGTTGTAACAAAATGTGGTTCAGAAAAAATCAATAAATTTTTTACAAAATTTGTAAGCGAGTTTACTACAATACGAGATTGAAGGTCCAATTGACATTGAATCTTTAAAAATGTTCGGTAAACCATAGAGTATGGGTGCTAAACATGGTATATTTCCAACCATCGTTTATAAAAATACTTTCACATTTCATGATACAATAGCTCACAGACAATTTAAACACTGGGATCCCTAACTATTTTCAAGGTATACCATTCATCAAGTTTTAGCGTTTTCATCACAATCAGTTTTTTATTTTTCCACCTTTAAAAAATAACTTTTATTATATTTTAATAACCTTTGCTGACAGTTTTAAACAAATAAAATAATAATAAATAAAATGCACTTAAACATGTGTTTTTAGGGTTCCGTTTTTATAACGAACCCCATTGGTGAGAGCAAAACGTGTTTTACACATTATATCGATTATCTCTTAAACCGTTAATCCTAGAGACCTTAAATTTGAGAAGTGTATAAAACTCACCTTTCCACACAGGATTAGATGTTAAAAATTAAATAAAGTTGCTTTCGTTTTATTTACAGGATTACGGTGTGAGGTAGGGTATGATACGTCTGGATGTATCGTCTCAAGTAGGGTATCATATGAAAGGGCACTTCAATATTTCTTAAATGTATTTTATTTTGGAGTTTTACACCCCACCAGTTTTTGTAATGTTTTGAATAATGGTGTTTTATTTGTTTTCTTTCCTCGATCAGCTCCGAACCTAATTGATCGAAAATCTTAAAATGTATTTGGACTTCGGAGTGATAGAAAAATTAGTAAGTTTTGAGTTACTGTCAAAACTACAATTAGTAGTTGAGTTACTGTCAAAAAAGTGCTATTTGCAGAATGAAGCTCCACATTCCTTCTAAATTTCGACAATGTTTGAAGAAAAAAAAAATTCTAATTTGAACCATTTACAAGCAGGTGTAATTTTTTTTTAGTTACCATAAACAGCTATGAATAAGATTTAATATCAAGTGACATTTTTTGTGTCATTTCGATCCAAGTAGAAGAAAATGACATTTAAGAGGAAACATTTATTTTTTATTTGTCTATAGTCTAGCAAAAAAGGACTTTACAACACAATTTTATATCAATTTTTGAAATTGTTCTTTTACATTCACGGAAGCTTTAGCAAACGAATTTTATTCGCACTTATCCGACTTTTTTATCATAATTACATATATTTTTTTCTTATTTCATTCAAGAACTATTAATTTTATATTAGTCGCAAACTTTTAAGTTTAATTTAATTACATATAACTTAAAAATTGGTAAAAAACTCAAAAAAGGATATAAATTTTGATGAGGATCACACTACTTTTATAAAAAAAATTAAGTGTAATTTCACTAGGTAAAATAATATAAATATATTAAACAGGATAATAAGTTTAATATTTTTATTATATATTACCACGATCGAAAAAAAATGCCAAAGATATAATATCAAGGACTTGATAGACAAAATTATAATCATGTTAATAATGTTTTCAATTTTGAAAACCGATCCAGTTTCGCAAAAAAATGAAATCAGCTTTCATTTTGAGCGCAAATTTCCATACGGTCACCATTTCCTCTTAAAAATTGTTTCCCACCACAAAATTTCAAGTATTCAAACAATATGTTACATTAAAAAATGCTCAATTGTCATTAGACTCTCATTTTTTGGAAATGTTTTAACAAAAGTGTTTCGGATTTTACGTGTTTCGGATCATTTCGAACCTACCTCTTCAGTGCCTTGTTTGAATCCTTAGACAGACATGCTATTGATTACACCATTGAAGCAATGACAATTTTTAAGTTGAAACTTCTTCATCATTTCTTTATTTTACTTAATTTGAATTTTTCCACTTTCATTAGACTCCATATTATAGGAATGTTGTTACAATATATGAGAATTTTGGCATTAAATTTCTTGAAATTACTTAGAGCAAATTCATGGAATAGGGAATATATCTATTCTATTTAACATCCTAAGTCACGATTGTATAGTCATTATTGATTGTTTCCAATCAATGTGAAATCAATGACTGACACTTGGTCTATTTTTGTCCTATATGTAATAATATTAGATAACTTTTAGGGAATCTAAATTTATTCAGGATTTTTGAGACCAATTAAACACAAATAAGTAAGGAAGTAATCAAAATGTTTTCAATTTAAAAGTATGGTTGGAGGTTTCTCAGAAAAAGAATATAAAAGAATTTTTTAGTCCAAACTGCGCATAAATGGGGTGATTTAAGAAATGACAAGAAAGGTATAAGCAACGTTTGCATCAGAATGTGATTGCTGTTGTGTGATTTATACCTTAAACGAGACCTATACGCCGTTTATATCATAATCTCAATTACACCATACTTTTGTAGTACAAAAAACACTTGTCCTAATATCAAAGGCGATACAATGCTAACACAAGTAAAAGTTTTAAACGTATTTATTCCAATGTTTTAATCTAATCACAAACTAGAAACATTTTGTTATACCATAAAGCCAATTGATTAATTTCATTTCAACTTTTTAAACGATTGCTAAGTAAACTTTTAACTGCTGCAAATTAAATAAATAGAAACTAATATAATATTTTACTCACATCAATCACACTTTTCATCAAAGTTCAAACTATATAACTTTTTCCTATCTCAACCACTCAATTGTACTACATACTTCTCCACATGTGAGAGCATATGTAGATATACGATTTATAGTTTTATTATACATATACAGTAAATTGTGTATCATATTCCTTTTCTCGTTCCTTAATTTTACAGAATTTTATGCTGAGCAATTAATTCAATGTTTGTACTTTTCATAAAGGTTTTCTCCATTTTTCCGTTTTCGTTTATATTCGTTTTATTTTGAATTTTTTGTTTGAAGAGAAGCGCGTTAGATTGTTATGAATTAACTGAATTAATATTTGAGTATTTAAATAATTTAGTGAGTCGCGAGTAAATAATTCTGCTAATTAAGTACTTTTAGTGTTTGATGTTATATTCTATCCGTGAGCTGGCGGATAATGACAATTTAACACTCAATGTACTTACATGCCAATACTTCATGATAACATAGAGTAAATAAAAATAAAATAAAAGGAATAAATTTACAGAAACAACCTACGATTGGGTTACCAATTATTCATATAGTAGTTTATTGCCTGATCATACGACCCACTGTCTTTCTTAATGATTACAGCCCTTATTTTGAGTTATATAAAGGTTAATTTCTTCAAGTAAGCAATATTGAACAAGGTGTTTTAGGTCAAAAATTTAAAAAAAATTACAAATCAACAAAAATTGACCCTTCCATGCTTACATTGGGTTTTTGTAAATATTATTTAAATGTGAAAACAACTTCACCATTTAGTCAACATGACTAGTCGACATGACCTTATAAATTTAATCAACAACAATTTAGTTAGTTCCTATATATATGCTTAGCTGACAAAATCTAAATCAAAAACAAATAAAATTTACAAAAAGGTCAACAAATCATTAATTGTGTTTTGTTAATTCAGTCAAATACAGAAATATTAAAAACTCTATTCAACCTTTACAGAATCTATTCAACAAAAATTTTCCTTGTAGTTGTAAAGATAAAACAAAGTTCCATAAAATCGTGTTATTATGCCACTTTACGATTTGTACACTTAAACTTTAAAAATTTCATTATTTTCACTATAAAGAAGGGTGGAATTGAGCCTAATTTTGAACGAAAAAGAAAACAGAGACTATGTCTACATTTCCTCTGGAGACATTTTTTGATATTACATTTTTTTTCTTTTTAATTTTCTGATACGGGAAGTTCATGTTATTATATTTATATTTTGTTTTCCCTGTATTGTTTATCAATTCAGACGTGCGACACATATTGATGAAACATAAATCGAGAGGGATTTTATAATCGGTGCTGGATAAAGATTCTGTTATTTAAAGTTTTTGATTTGTATCAACTAGCTAGAAGATTTCTTATTGTTTCGCTAAAAACGATCACATCACATCTATAAAGCTTTATTTTTTTCAGTTTTTGTAAATCTTTAAGATTCAAATAGAAACATTATGTATACTTTAAATTAAGTTTACAGTTTCTTCCACTATTTTTTAAAGCATTGGGAGCATTGTTAAAGCTAGAAAAGTTCATAATTTTATTTTTGATATAATATATGTCTTGCTGTAGAACTAGGTAGTACGGAGTGAAACGGACATTTTCTTATATTCTAAATCCAAATAACATCTCATCTCCCTTTGTTTTTATCAAACGACCCTATAACACAACATATGAAAATTTAATCTATCAAAAAAACTTATTTGAAGTACGAACATAAAAAAACAATCAAAAAACCAACAATTTGTCACATTTTCATGCTTTACTCAAAACCAAATAAACATAAAAACAACAAAACAGCACTTAGTTAACATTATAGTTTGTTCATTCTGTCAAACTGTCAAATCAAATGTCAATGTTGTTGTTAGTTTTTCCCCATATTTTTTTAATATCTCTGTACACTTACAAAAACCTGAAATTTCTTTTACTAAAATAATTCCTTCTTTATTTTTATAAGTAATTCCTGAAAAATCTTCATCCCTTAATATTAATAATTTCCTGACTTAAAACGAAAAGTAATAAAATTTTTAACAAAAACTACCCTCGTACAATACTGTTTCTCGTATATAGACAAGCTGTCGTAATTACGATTATGTTAATGATAATCATCAAGAAAAACGAACTTTACAAACAACATCAACAGAAAATGTAAATGAAAGTCTAAGGGACGACAACGGTGGAATTTATTTGTACATTTTTTTTTAATTTCACATTTCAATACTTGTTGTTGGAAAATGCAATCGTCATATTTTTATTTTTTTTCTTCTTTTATGATCCTTTTAAACATAATTCAAGATATTTGTTGTTGTTGCTGTTATGTTATGTTTTTGTTCAAATATTTGGTTATTTCATAATAAAAATAGTCACCCCTCGTTGAGAATGTTAACTAAAGTAAATAAAAGGTTTTTTTCGGTTTTTATAGTCGTAACTACTTCAAGGGATTTTTATGTTATTGAACGAGACTATTTTGGAATTTATGGTTTATGTCAATTTTCGAGTAAGAGAAGTTACCTGGTTGAAGTCTGTATTTTGGTAAGGAAAATTATGATGATAACGATATGTATTAAATTCGAGCAAATCCATCACTATTTGGCTTTTTCAGATTTACGAAATTTGAATTTTCAATTATTTACGTGGACCATTATAAAATATAATTATTCACATTCCATTGAAATTAGAGCAGATGAAAAACGTGATGATCTACATAGGTGAAAAGGTCGAAATTTGAACTTGACCATTTTTGATTTTCCTGAAACTTGGCATATATAAGTAGTATGGACAAAATAAAAAATATAACTTACCATACAATTTTTTTTTAAATGCATAGTTTTAGCATAGGGGCACCACCCCAACATGCATGAAAAATGAAAATTCTGCTAATCCAATGTAACTTTGAAAGTTGAACTGGCTAAATTTTAATTTCCATTGGCATTACTGATTTCATTGGAATTTTTTTGTTTGAAAGATGATTTGTTAATCGTAAAAAAAAATTAAATAATTGTTTTTGTAATTAAGTTTTAAAATAAAATATTATAAAACATTTTTAAAGATGGCGCTAGGGTCGAAGATCATTTGGAATTAAATTTATTTTTATTTTAAACAGTTCTACCCTACCTCTAAAGTATTTCAAATTTACAAAGAGGCGTTCGTTCGTGTTCTTGAGATATTTAATTTTTCATCATTTTTTCGAACTTCAGTGGTTAAAATTTTTTGTTGATAAAAATTGTTCGAAAAAATAATATACAATTAGAATTTTAGTCGGACTAATATCTTTAAAATTAAATATCTCAAAAACACGAATTAATGTCTCTTTGTAAATTTAAAATATTTTAGAGTAAGGCTAGGGATAGAGTTGTTTAAAAAAAATTAATTTAATTCAAATTGATCTTCGACCCTGGTGCCATCTTTTAAAAAGTTTTTTATTTTTTTAATTTTAAAATTAATTAAAAAGACAATTAATTAATTTTTTTTTCAAACGACTAACTAATCACCTATCAAAAAAAAAAGTTTGATGAGATTGGTATAGCCATTCTTGAGAATTTTCATTTCCAAGCTACATCGGATTGGCAGAATTTTCATTTTTCATGCATATTGGGGTTCATGGACAAACTATGTACTTTATAAAAATTGTAATATAAACTTTTTTTATTTTGTCCATATAACATATATGACAAAATTCAAGATAGTCAAAAATGGTCTAGTTTTCACAACTCAGTCGTTTTTCTTCAGCAGAGATTTAAAACAACAAATGTAATACAAATGTACTAAGAAATAAAATTTGTCCAATCCTCTGTTGCCTTTGATAAAGCTTACAAGATATTTCTTAAATTCAGAATGCATGCTAGATCCTCATTTAAATCTATAAAAACCGATATAAATTAGGATATGCATCACAATATATTTTTGAAGTATCCAACAAACTTTATAAGGCTATGGTGAGCTGTTAGAAAAGTGTTTTGCAGTTGTCATATTTATTATTTTTGGCAAATGAAAATGTTCATACTTATGTTTAAGTCAACCAAAATCGCCTTGTTTGAAACACCACAATTGACAAGTAAATGAGACTATGGTGGACGTATCTGTTGAACTGCTTTATGATGATGTCCACTTTATATCTTTATATTTATGATGGGAAGAAAGTCTTTGTAACTGGAAATACCATGTTTAACCCGTAGACTAAGGCCTATTGGGCAGACTTTCTTCCAGTTAAATGTTCAAGTAAAACTAACACTAAACTTTCAGATAAGTTTATTGATTAATTTTTCATTATAATTTACATTCAATTTATAGTGAAATTTTTAAAGGGTTTCTCCGCTATAATCCTCTCTTAAGATTATATTTATTTTAATAAACAAATCGATCAAACAATTAACAATCGATTTATGATGTACAGGTAATATCGGTCAATCGTATATGAAATAAATATAATTACCTTATTCAGCGGAAATTATATTTATTTCGATAAATTTAATATTAAATCATTTTTGTAATATAATAAAATTTAATATAATTTTATGTAATTTAAATTTCGTCATTTAAAATATATTGTGAGAATATATGAAAATTCGAGCTAAGTTTGATATACTTAGCTTGTCCTATATAATTTGTTATTTGTTATGATTTAATTGTTTACGTTAATTTAATGGAAAGAATAACATATGTAATGTATGTTAGTTAGATTAGTCATACATATGTTACAGAGACTGATATCTTAAAGCTTTGCCAATGAACGGCATTATCTCAGCAAATCATTATCTTTTTTAATAAAAGTGCTTCGCAGAAGGCAGGCAGTATAATAGGCAGTACAACTAAACATTTATACATCACCAGGTTCAACAACATTTTGTGACAAAATAACAAGTTAAAGCGAGTTTTCAATAAAGTGGGGTGGTCACAAAAAAAATTTGTTGACTTCTGGGATGACTCCTTCAATCATGCAAAGCATTCCTCTATTAATGAAAGCCTATACCGTTGATAAAAGTCTTATGATGAAAGCTTAGACAAGAAAGTTATATTGATAACCATTTCTTTAAAAAGGCGCACGCGAATAACGCACGCATATGTGATTCCTCGCGTTACGTTATTTATGTGATTCCTCGTATTGAAGTGTGCCAAAAGTGTGTGTTTTTTTAAAGTGAAAGGATGCTAATCCTTTGCACTTTTTTATCTCAGTATTTAAAAATTATCAGCGTTCTTAAATTTGTCAAACGTAATTTTTTCGCCCATCATTTTTTTAAATAATGTGTCGTTGACGGTATGATTTGCATATTTAAACAAAAGATTTAAAAAATCTCATCAATTTCAATCCATTATATGATGTTTTTAAAATATTAAAAAAATCTTTGCTGCACTTAAAAATGTCTCTGCATTTAATTTACTACACATTTTTCCTTTCATTATATTATTATTTTAGCACCATAAATCATTTTTTCCCCAAATCATAGTTGAAACACTGATTTAATACCCTTTTGCTTTGTTAATATAAACACAAATATTTAAATTACAAAAAAGTGCGTACAAATAGAGTGTGAACCATAATTTGCAACAAACATAAAATTTTATTTTCAATATTATAATGACAGTTCCACACATATTATTTGTTATATATTGATTTGTATATCCATTTTAATCCATTAAATTTACCAACTGAGATCGGTAATTGTACATAGGAGCAGGTTATATATAATAATCAATTAAATTGATCCACCGAAAGCGAAATACAATCGCACAAAATACTAAAATCATCATATTAGGCAATAATTCACAGTTTCCTGAAAAACAAGAACAAAAATAGAAAATTCAATACTGACACAAAACAACAAAAAAAACTGTTGTATATAGAATAATAAAAATGTATTCCCGTGAATTATTCAAGCACAAGAGAAAACACCAAAGAGATACCAATCGTTACAAATTAAATATTCGTGAATTTATAATCAAAGTGGGAGCCGTTTAGCGATTTTATTTATTTCTTTAATTTATTGGGAATAAAATAGATGGTATAGACAGAAGAGGAGTTTCTTTCGAGGTTTTGTGTTGAATACGAGTTGATTTTAATTAAAGTAAGCAAACTTCTAATAAATTTTGGAAATTGGCATAAATTTTTAATTATTTTAAAATCCAAACTATAAACTTCAATAAACCGTTGAATTTCCTTATTAATATAAAAAACTTTTTAAAAACATCAAATAATCTAATACAAACCTCATCACATAATAACATTTCGGAATCTATTGAAGAATTTCATCTTTCCCATAAAAAAGAACGAGCCATAATCCTTAAAACATAATATACAAATTGATATGCTTTTATAGACCATAAAAATTCGAATGGTGTATTGTAAAAATATCTATAAAAATAAAATTTTATGTTTTTCAATGATACAAAATCAAAAAAAAAAAGCTTTCATGTTAGCAAAAAAAGCCAACAAAATTAGTTAACGATGAAAGTTTATTTTTATTGTAGATTGCAAAAAATTTTGCTTTAAACAAATTTGTATAGTATTTTTTTTTTCTAAATTATTATTATATCTGATTTTATTAGATTTGATTGAAAAATATATTTGATTAAAATGCGTTGGCAATCAGTTTTATTGAAAGTCGTTAGAACATGCCTTTTTCATCAGATAATCATATAGCATTTTTGCAAAAAAAACTGTATCAGTTGAATAATAGATTTAATTCACTATTTTGATTTGCTTGGCATTATTTGAATAAAGTTTTAGGGGAATTAGTGGATATAGTGTTCTTTTTAACCACAACCTCTGAATAATAAAAACTGAAATCTTCAAAAACATTTAGAGTTTTTCAAAAAAATCCAATCGGCAGAAAACAAATAAAGTCGGTCGCGTGCAAATAATATTCACTCGCCGAGGCTTTCGTGAACGTAAAGAAACAAAATATCAAAAACATTTTGCATAAAGCTGTGATGTAAAGTTTTTATATTATCAGATCATAGTCACATAGAAAAAAAATTCTTCCTCAAAAATGTCATCAAAATTAAATCTAATCCATAGTTGTTTATAGTAATAAAAGAAATATTCAATACAGTCTGTAAATGGTTTAGATTAGAAAAAACACTATCAATTGTTGTATATTATACTGTAGTCGGCTTAGAAACTATTTTAAATTGCCTTTTTCCTTGAAAATAATTAATGCCCCCTAAATAATTATCCGAAAATAATAATAACTTTGATATTGAACTAAATCCGCTATTAGTTTGCTAATTTCTCTCAGTTCCAGCCTTTAAGTTCAAAGAAACATACAAAGTGAAAAACATGGTTCTACAGTCAAAACTACTGGACTGATTTTAATGTTATATAGCTCAAAATGTAGGTATTGAACAGCGCTAATCAAAATAATAATTCACATTATTTGACCTTGAACATTTTCTTTTTAGAAAAATAACGATAAAAAATTCAAATTCGATTTTCTAGAAATGCGTATTTTTAAAATTTTTTATTTTTTAATATGTGAAAGTGAAGTGTGAAAATTTTTTGTTTATTTTTATTAATTTTATTGCAACACGCCCTAAAATTTTTCATCATAAAATTAACAGTTTTTTTTTGGATTTACATATATGTTTTTATAATAAATTTTTAATTTTAACTCAAATTAAATATTTAACACATTTTTTATCATTTATTTAATTTTACATTACTAAATTCCGTAAAGTTAGAATAACGTCTAGCTAAGATTGAACCATCATTTGTAGGAATGTATGAGTGATATCCTCGTGTTCCAGGAATTGTTTTTAAATAGGCGTATCAATCAGCTAGTTGATTTCGTTTTGCAATGTAACCTGCCTCCGTTACATAGAAAAAATTCATGTTATCTTGAAAATCGCCTTGAGCCTTGTTATATAACTACAGAGGTGTGGATATAACTTTGTCGTATTCCATTTTTAAGACTCTCTCTAGCTGTTTTTCTTTTTACTGTTCCTCCAATTCCATCACATCAGAACTGCTTTAGCTGGGTAACGTGGAGGTACAGTTCACCGAGGAGTAGTTAGTTGAAAACGTTCAAACGCTTTTACTGATGGCAGTACTTTAGCCACACTATATTCTGATCAAAGCTATAATCTTATCTGGTAATTGAAGTACACATAATATATATTTTTGTGTTAAAAATAATATAATATTTGCTGTGGTAAAATATACGATATCGAATATTAAGTAATCTCTCTGGACTAAAATTGCCCAGCTTTATTTTTTGAGAGTAAACAAAACATATATTGTGATTAAAAATTAACTATAAGTCGATTTTTCTCCATAAAACAAAAACAATACATTAAAGTGAACAAAAAATAGAAACAAGGGACAATTATAATAGGGATCCTTTTTACTATTAAAGGCCAATTATAATTTTGCAAATCGTTAACAGGCAGCATCATGCCGAGGCCGACTATTGTTACCAAGTTTGGGAGACTGCATCTGTTACTATAATGACTTTTTTAGACTCTACATTCAAAAACGTGCTAAACGAATTGTTAATTTTTTCTGATCTTATTATTTTTTATAAATATCTTCATCAGCAGTGTTCGGATGAAATTAAATCCATTATGCCTGCAAACAGTCAAACTGTTGAGATCACTCACTCGCCACTGTCATATAGTGACAGAATACAGAGGGATTTCTTTGTTTGCAGAACGAAATCCACTAGTTGAAAGATACGCCTATTTAAAAACAATTCCTGGAACACGAGGATATCACTCATTCATTCCTACAAAAGATGGATCAATCTTAACTAGACGTTATTCTAACTCTGCAGAATTTAGTAATGTAAAATTAAATAAGTGGTAAAAATGTGTAAAATATTTATTTTGAGTTAAAATTAAAAATTTGTTATAAAAACATATATGTCAATCCAAAAAAACTATTAAGTTTTTAACTCCACTTTTTTTATGATGAAAAATTTTAAGGCGTGTTGCAATAAAATTAATAAAAACAATACAAAAAATTTTCCCCTCCTGAATTTTTTACAAAATGTTAGTAACATATGTACCTTTCACATATTAAAAATTCAAAAATTTAAAAAATACGCATTTCAATAAAATCGAATTTGAAATTTTTACCGTTATTTTTCTAAAAGAAAGTGTTCAAAGTCATATAATGTGAATTATTATTTTGATTAGCTCTGTTTAATACCTACTTTTTGAGTTATATAATATTAAAATCAGCTCAGTAGTTTAAACTTTAGAACCATTTCAATACACCAGGGTCAAGCAATTTTTTGATTTGAATACCCAAATATGCAAATATGCATTTCAATACCTAAATATACAAATTTGAAACCTCATTTTCAAAATTGCATGTTTTTTGCTGATTTCACCACTAGCATTTATGTGTGTTACAAGCTACCTAGTCAATAATATTTAACATTTTTTTTAGTTAGTTGCTTTGGTGCGTCACTCAATACCAATTAATAATACTTGTTTGTGTCTACATAGAAATTTTTGTAATGCAAAGCTTAGTGATAATGTTATATGTAAACAACTTTTACCTGATAACAATTCCATTTTAAAGAAAAAAAGAAAACAAACATGAAAAATCAAATAAAACTTCAACCGTTTTGGATTTATAATAAATAGCGTTTTTTTTTACTATTTTTGAGTACGGTGTATTGCTTGGCATACTATAAGGGGAAAAAACTAAATTGCTTGCAGCTGAAGAAATGTAAGGCGTATTTTTTTTAATAAAATGTAAACGAGAACCCGCATAAAAATAATATATGGAGCAGACGGCAGCATAAATTGTGAATCAGCTCATTTAAATTATTTCAATGCTTGTGTGTTGTGGATTTATTTCAATAAGGAACATATATGATTTGTTTATTGGAGCCCAAGAGATGATTTTAAAGAGTATGTGAAATTGAAAACCTTGGAAGCAATTTGGTATTATATTGAATTAAGTGCCATAAAATGTCACTGGATGACGTTAGTGATTTTTATCGATATGGGTATTTTGTTTTATAATTCGTGTCAATATTTGTTCTTCAGGGACCCTATTCCCGAACACATATTTGTGAAATGACAATATTGTCAATTTTACCAAAACGCTTCACAACTTTGTAAAAATATGGTATTCCATAATACCAATTTGTGGATCATAAAGGTTTGATTTTTAGCTACAAAATTGTACCATTTTGAAGTACTTTTAGTACTAAAATTTATATTTTGTGCTAGAACAATTAAAGAATTTAAATTTAAATTTTTGATAGTTAAGTTTTTTGATCCTAGTTTATATTTAAAAAATACAAAATAATAAATATTACAAAAAAATCTAGTGAAAATGGCTAGCATTTTTTGGTATATGGAAACAAGCAGCGAAGACGAAGAAGAAAAGCGTGTAAAAAATGTAGCTAAAAAGATGTTACGGGATAAATCAAACCCAATTGATATGCCTGAGATAGCGTAAGTTAAATTATTCTATAAATGATACATATAATCTGTTTTAAATGTAATAATTAGTTTTCAGAAACTGTTCCGATTAAGCAAAGATGGATTTTCTTTTATTTTATCGCGAACAAGCCAGCATTTTAAACAAGCCACCCGCTGTTCTCGTATTACCCCAACGCAAAAACTACTGGCTGCACTCCGGTCTTTAGCCCATGGAAGTTATCAGTCATGTGTGGGACAAGACTATTTGGTAGGAATGGGACAATCAACGATGTCTAAAGTTTTAGACGAGTGTCTCACAATATTGGAAGATGTTTTGTATCCTACGCTAATCAATATGGAAATGTCTGCTGAGGAGCAGCTAAAACCAAAACATCACTTTTTTCTAAACATAAAATACCAGGTATAAAAGGGGCCGTCGATGGCACACATATTAATATAATCATTCCAACGCAGACAGAACACAATTTTTTTTAATAGAAAAGGGAACCATAGTATAAACGTAATGGTGGTAGGTGTTAAATTTCGCCATGGTTAAAAACTATGCTACTACTTAGAATATTTTTCAGATTGTTGATTATAAGATGCGTATTCGGAGTGTCAATGCAAGACATGGAGGTGCGTCTCATGATTCCGCAGTTTGGAATGTTAGCACGAAAAGAAGGTATCTGGAGCAATGGTGGAAGAATGGAGATAAAAATTCATGGATATTAGGTAAATATGTAAAATTTTAAATTTTGCAGTTAGATTGTAAATAAAATTTCTTTCAGGAGATTCTGGATATGCAATCGAACCTCGGCTACTAACTCCATATAGACAGGCGGCAGAAGGAAGCCCAGAAGCAAATTTCAACCAACTACATTCCAAATCACGAAATATTGTTGAGAGAACTATCGGTTTGTTGAAAGGTTGGTTCCGCTGTCTATTATCCGCCCGTGAACTACATTATGCGCCGGCCAAAGCAGCTAAAATTGTTAACGTTTGTTGTGCGTTACATAATGTATGTATAGAATATACAACCCTTCAAAATCCGAGATCGAATACCATGACGATCATGCTGCTACTACAAATGAAAACAACGGCAGCACGAGAAGTGGAATAGAGATCGCCAGAAGGACAAGAGATAATATAAAAAATAGCTTAGTATAAATAATTATTCATTTTTATTATAACATTGTTTCTTAAATAAATTCATTTTCACATTTAATTTCATAAATAAATCTAATTTCTACATTTAATTTCATAAATAAAACTGATGTATCCGTTAGGTATTAATATAAAAACCATGCGATAATTGTTTTTTGGATTACACAAATTGTTTTTTTATTATAATATATAAAAATGTTGTATTTATAATTTACACCAGTTTATAAATTTAAGTTTACACAATATATATATATAACTATATAAATTAAATTAACATTGAAGATATCACTGTCGATTCTATTTTTAATGTAACTTCGCGAAAGCCCGAACAGAAGTGAAAGTTAAACAACTTTTTGCCGCCAACCAAAAATTGCAAAGGAAAACCATTGAACTGAAAATTGATTTTCGAGGTTGGTTCGTTTTTCGAATTAATTAGTTAATTACTTAATTAATCGTAAGGCGCTGTGAGTTTTATCGATTGTAGAGATTAATTATTTAAATTTAAAAATATTAACCTCTACAGTACCCCGCTCGTAGATGAAAGCCCCCGTTTAAGGTGTCTGTTCGAAATGAACAGCTTTGTGTGTTCGAGAAGCTGGTGAACGATCAGCTGAACACAGAATACCATACGCTGGCTTTAATCTGTCGATCGCGACAGATTGTTGTTTGCCTTTAATCTCGATGACGAACTGTTTACGGAGACGTCGTATGATTTTGTAAGGACCTTCATATGGGGTTTGTAAACCTGTGCGAATTCTATCAACCCTAACAAAAACGTAGTCGCAGTTCTCTAGCGACTTTGGAACAAATATGTCGTTTTGTTTGGTTTGTCGTGTAGGTGTTGGAATTAGATTGTGCATTGTATCTCGAAGTTGATCAATGACTGTATCATGAGTAGGCATCTGTGAAAGAGGATTTTCAACGAAGAACTCACCGGGCAGTTTCAGTGTTTGTCCGTAGACAAGTTCTGCGGGTGAGCACTTCAGATCTTCTTTTACTGTAGCTCGAATACCTAAAAGAATGATTGGTATTTCGGAGCTCCACTGAGTAGTGTTGCCTCTGGCCATAAGTGCAGCTTTAAGTTGTCGATGAAAACGTTCAACCATTCCGTTCGCTTGTGGATGGTAGGCCGTGGTACGTATCCGATGAGAGCCCAAAAGTTTCGTTAATTCAGAAAAAAGTTTAGACTCGAATTGTGTTCCCTGATCAGTTGTGATGTGCAGTGGAACACCGAATCGTGATACGTAATTATTGACAAATGTCGTGGCTATGGTAGCAGCAGACATGTCAGACATAGTATAAGCTTCTGGCCATCGAGTGAATCGATCAACGCAAGTTAAAATGTAAGAACATCCATTAGAGGGAGGAAGTGGTCCTACGATATCTATATGGATGTGTTCGAAACGAGATTGTGGAATTTCGAATTGTCCAGTTGGACTTTTTGTATGTCGTTGGACCTTAGAGCGTTGGCAAGATAAACAAGACTTTGTCCAGTGATTAATATCTTTATTAATACTGGGCCAAAAATATCTAGCTGTAATCAATTTACGAGTACCGTTGACACCAGGATGTGACAAGTTGTGTAAAGTGTTAAATACAGTTTTGCGTAAAGGTTCTGCGATGTAAGGGCGATTGTTACCCGTTGATATTTCACAGACTATTTCAAAACCTGGAAGTTTAAAAAGCTCTAGTTTCAACGATGAACTAGCGTGACATACAGAACCAGAAAGTAAATTCTGAAGTTCTAAGTCTGCTTTTTGTGCAGCTATGATAGCATCGTAGTTGAAATGAGTCTCAACTGATGCAGTTTCGTTGTCGGATGCCCGAGATAATGCATCAGCGACAGTGTTATCTTTACCTTGCACATGTTGGATGTCGGTAGTAAATTGACTTATGAAATCCAAGTGGCGAGATTGCCTTGGGTTTCTTTCGGTTTTAGAATGTATTGCACGAGTGAGAGGCTTGTGGTCGGTGTATATTGTGAATTCACGACCTTCGACAAAATACCTGAAGTGTTTTATAGCTAGGTAAATTGCGAGTAGCTCTCGATCGAATGCAGAGTATTTGGTTTCAGCGTCTGAAAGTTTCTTTGAGAAAAATCCCAGTGGTTCCCAACAATCATTATTACGTTGTTGTAACACTGCTCCGACAGCAATGTTCGATGCATCCGTAGTGATACTGTATGCAGAATCGTTACGTGGATGAACTAATAACGTGATATTGCCCAATTCGGTTTTTAACTTGGTGAATGCTAGTTGACATTCGTTTGGCCAAGTGAAATTTTTCGGAGTCTTGGGCTTTTTTAGTAAAGCGGCCAAGTGTGTATGAATTGGGGCAAGTGTTTCAGCTAGTTTCGGTATGAATCGATGATAATAATTTATCATACCGACGAATTGCTGAATACGTTTGATTGATGTTGGTGCTGGGAATTCCGTAATGGCATTAATTCGTTCTTGAGAAGGCAGAATACCATTAGGTGTTATCGTGTGGCTGAGGAATTCAAGAGTGTTTACACCAAAAACGCATTTCGAACTCTTTATGTGAACGCCAAACTCGCTTAGTTTCTGGAAGAGTTGTTCCAGATGAAGTTTGTGTTGTTCCTCATTTATCGATGCCACTAAGATATCGTCGATGTAGACGAAAACAAAGTCTAAATCTCGAACGATTTCATTAATGAAACGCTGAAACGTTTGTGCAGCATTACGTAAGCCAAGTGGCATTCGGGTGAATTCGAAGAGGCCAAATGGAGTGGTAATTGCAGTTTTGTGTATATCTTCATTCGCCACAGGAATGAGATGATAAGCTCTAATAAGGTCAATTTTGGAAAAAATTTTGCAACCATACAAGTTCATTGAAAAATTTTGTATGTGCGGTATCGGATAGCGATCAGGAATCGTGACCGCGTTTAATCTGCGATAATCTCCACATGGTCTCCAGTCGAGATCTTTCTTTCGAACCATGTGAAGCGGACAAGATACAGAGGAAGAAGAAATGCGACAAATTCCAAGTTCAACCATGTGTTGAAATTCAGTGAACGCAGCTTTTTGGCGAATAGGATCTAGTCTGCGTGGTCTTGATACAGGCAAGTGACCAGTGGTAACAATGTGATGTACCACGTTATGTTTGACCGGTAAATTGTAGTTCGGCTCTGCTGTTAGGGAAGGAAACTTCTTTAGTAGCAGGCCGTAATCGTTGTCGATCGTATAATGGATGGGTGTTGGCGTATCAACACTAGCCATTGTGGCATGGATTGACAGCTGGGTAGCTGAATCAATCAGCCGTTTTCGTTTGAGATCAACAAGTAGGCCAAATTTACTGAGAAAATCAGCGCCAATTATCGGACGATTCACTTGCGCTAGTACGAAAGCGTGTGTGAATGTTCGTTTTAGGCCGATATCTACCTGTAGGAGTTTTGTTCCGTAGGTGTTGATTATCGTGCCGTTGGCAGCTGATAAGGCTAGATCTATTGGTTTTGCATAAGAGATGGTTGTTAAGCTCAGATTAAATGGAAGCACCGACAGGTCTGCTCCAGTGTCTACTAAAAAGGTCTGATGATTCAATTTGTCGAAAATGAATAGGCGGCTGGAATATTTATTTTCGATCACAGCCGCTTCGACCTCGGGCTTTAGATGTTTTTTTGATTGTCGATGTCATGTGTTACATCCAAACCTTTAGATGTAGACTGACCGTATGAGCATGGAGCTCTGCATTTGCGTGCTATTGCTCCGAATGCTCGATGGTAATAACACATCCCTTTTCTATCTCCTGAAGACCCTCGAGAAACTGACCTTGGTCGGAATGGATATGGTGATCTATTACGAAATCTGAAACTATTGGGTTGGAACCTGTTTCGTGATGTACTGCGACCTCTCTGCGCCAGTCGTCCAAACTGTGCTTCCAACCTTGTAAGGCGTTCTTCCATCGTTCCTGTCTTTGGAGTGTTCGTGGGACTGATTCGGTATCTTGGCCTATGTTGGTGATGGACTTCTTGAACTTGTTGTTGGTTCCCTGACATCGCATCGTACATCTTGTCCGCCATTCTTGCCATCTTATCTATGGGAGTCGACTCTAACGCAGCAAGAGGTATTCTAATTATTTCAGGTAAATGCCGTACCCACAAAGAACGAATGATATTCTCACTAAAATTGGTTCCGGCCAGATGTTTAATGTGACGCAGTTTCTCCGAAGGGTTCTTATCACCAATACCTTGAGCTGACAGCAGTGCCTCTAGTTTTTTTTTGTCAGATGGGGCCAGACGTTCCAACAATGTTTGTTTCAACGCTTCGTATTTGTTGGTTTCAGGTAAGTTGTCGATTACATCCGAAACCAACTCGCAAATATCAGGGGTGAGCGCATGCAGCAAGTGCAGGTAGCGTTGCTCATCTTGAGGTATACCCTGGAATGCGAACGTCTGCTCCGAGACACGGAACCAAATCTGTGGTCGTTGTGTCCACAGTGGTTGTAATTTTACGTCCGTTCTCATGGACGAGGCAGCATGCTGCAAAGGTGCATCAGTTTTGATACCTTGAGCAGTGTCCATGGTGTTATCGTTTTCCATTTTTGGTTGTCGTACGAGTATATGTTGTATAATAAAGACAAACGCGAAAAAGTGAACCGTAAAATAAGTAAATAGTAAACGAGTAAATATTAGTATGTGTAATAAAAAAAACAAAATTCCAATTATTCAATGCAATCGCTAAAGATTATTTATGCCAAAAGGTAAAAAAAAATAAATATATCGGCGATTGTAAATATCATACAGTGATACGTCAACGACACAAGAATATTAAATTGTTGGATTTCAATTTCGCAAAATTTCAATATACAAATGTAAATTAATGTAATTATATATGGGAAAAATATATGAAATATATGAAAGAATAATAATATTATATGTATAATATGTATACTTGGTCACTCAAACCTGTTTTGTGCGGTATATATTAAACGCATAAACGCATAAACGAAATTGCAAAAATCGCATACAAAAAAAAAATCGCGTAAAAGAAAACGCATAAAAACAGGCTTCAGTGTATATACAAAATTTTAAAAAATAGTAAAGTAAAGTTTTAATGCAAGTAAATTTTACGTTAATTCAAGTAAAAAAATGTAATTTAAATTCAGAATCAAAATGTAATCTAAAGTTAATAAATAATAACTCAAATATTTATCTGTGAATGTCGTTGATCCTGATGGTATATCCTCTGTTACGTTGATTACTTGTTGTTGTTGTTTATTTAATATTTTTTATTGCATGTGTGAATTTTATTAAAGTTGATATATTTTTTGACAATAAAAATGATTTCAGCAAAAATTAAATTATTCCAGTAAATTGATCATTATAGATGATTTTTGTTACAGCTGATTTTAATGGTAATAATAATACGTAATAATTCCGTTAGTATAATTGTTTTATTTAAAATGTTGAAAATTTTTATTGATTGTTGTTCAATGCAAACAAAAATGTCTTGATGACGTGGTGTATTTATTTTTAACAATAATGTTGATATACTCCCATATGGTTAATTTTTATTATGACGATATTTTTCGTTAATATAGCGACTATTTGTTTGTGTGCGTGGCGGCACTCCCAGTGTTGATAATTTGAGCACCAAAAAAAATTGAAACGTTTTAAAACAACGAAGAATTCGATTATATGAAAATCTGGTTAGATTAGATACATACCTTTAAACCTGGCACTATAAGTACCAGGTTTTCCAAAAAACAGAGCGTGTAATTTATTTGTCGGTAAAAACCGATATCGAAGGTCACCAAATGATGTATCCGTTAGGTATTAATATAAAAACCATGCGATAATTGTTTTTTGGATTACACATACGGATTACATTACTTGGATTACATTACTTAATTAATCGTAAGGCGCTGTGAGTTTTATCGATTGTAGAGATTAATTATTTAAATTTAAATATATTAACCTCTACAAAACCATTTTTTTATTTTAAACTATAAGTCTTTTCTGTTTCTCAACTATGAAAATAAAGTTCTAATTTTAAACTAAAACTGCCTATCATTTCATTTTCCACAATAACAAGAACAGGTTTTTAGAGGGTTAGCCTATTAGATAGCTTAGAAGAATATTTTGGATTTTATTGATAGCACGTATTTTCATCGAACCAGCAGCCAAATTCTGTAATTGTGAAGCGGTGAAGTGATAAAAATTTCTTCGTTTCTTTTCATGAAAAAACTTATCACTTAACCGCTTCACAATTACAGAATTTGGTTGCAGCAGCCAAATTCTGTAACTGTGAAGCGGTGAAGTGATAAGTTTTTTATCACTTCACCGCAAAAATATCTAAGTGAGTGAAGTTTTAAAACTATAAAGTTAACACTGACTTTTTATTTGGCAATAAAAAGAAATCGTTTCTTTTGTTGTTATTGACATTATGTCAAAAAACACCATAACGTCAATGCGATTCGATTTTTTAAAATTGCATTTCTAAATTAAACACTGATTAATTTTTCAAATTTAATTTCTAAAATATTTATAAAGATTTAATTTTGTAAAAATTTTCGTTTAAATTGTGTTAAAAGTTTAAATAAACATTTAATTTTATGTATTTTTGATTTTTGACAGTTCGGGGCTTGTTATTAGATTTTTTAACACTCAAATCGCATATAGAATCGCAAAAATGGTAAAATGATAAAATATTAATGATAAAATCGAAATGAAGAAATTTTTAATACTTCACCACTTTACAGTTACAGAATTTCGCTGCTCAGCAGCCAAATTCTGTAATTGTGAAGCGGTGAAGTGATAAGATTTTTAATGAAAAGAAACGAAGAAATTTTTATCACTTCACCGCTTCACAGTTACAGAATTTGGCTGCAGATCTTCTAAGTTTTAACATAACATTCTTTTTTTTTTAAACCAACATCTCCTGTTGCAGTTCATTTGCCTTATTTTGTGCAAGGAGGAGCTTTTTATTAATCCTTAACTGTGCTGAAAGCGGCGATAATTTTTTTGTATGCCACCTGCTGATTTTTAACCTGTTTCACAAGCAAGTCAAAACGATTTTTTTTCGACGATTTTGGTAAATTCCTAACACTATTGGAAGGCGTCAATCTACGAGGTAATGCTGGTGATAGACTTGGTTATTCAGGTAAAACAATTTCTTGTAGATATTGGCTAGATATGTGTGGTGTCACAGTTATGATATCAGTGTTTTCCCCATTTCTCAGCGGGTCAGGTCCTTTATTATGCACCAACCTTTGCAGTGGCGTCGGAATACTAAGTTCTTTAAAAGCTACAGTTTCGAAGAAACTATTTGACAGTTCTGGTTGAACAGTATCAATTTGAGTGCCATTCTCATTACACGGGTGGTTTTCCTTATTATTTAAAGAGTTATGTATGTTAAAAGTTTTGACCGCCGACATACCTTTAACAGCATCCATTAAAGAACATAATTCGTCAACTTTTTGTTCTATTGGAGATAAATAAATAGTTTTATTAGTTCCTCCAGTTTGATTTCGGGCTTTTTCATTTTGCCTTAATTTTTTTTTATATACTGTTTTAAATCAGCCCATACCTATTGAAAAAACAGTTAAAACAAGTCACATTATGTAATATGATTTTACTTACTCATTTCCACTCTAACGTTTCTCGTATCGGGGGACCAAGGGAATTCAAATTGCTTGTTAAATGTTCCCATTGTGCTTTACTTTTAACTCTTGCATCTTGTGTATTAACATATCCGCAGGCGAGTCCAGGATGTTCCTTCATAAAACATACAATTTTCTCAAACTGCTGCTGATTTGTTAGCTTTGGACTACATATAAAAGCAATGTTAGATTTAATTGATAGACTTAAAAATATCGAAGTTTTTGTTTTAAGATTAAAAATGTAACAATCTAATTCTAATATAATTAATCTAACAAAAATTAACACTTACTTTTGTTTTTTGTTATTATTATAAAAAAAATTGCGGCAATTCACTGAAATTTATACTAACAAAATTCAAAGAAAATGAAGAAACAAAATTGTGATTTTGACAGTAACTATATTGTTCTTGCCAGATTCACAATATTGTGTTGAATTCTCTCCAAATTGGTGTTACTTAATACGAAATTCACAATATTGTGTGAATTTACAATATTTATGTGTTCGGGAATAGGGCCCCAGGACTGGTTTTGGACTGGTCCATGTAGGAGCGTTGCCAGGCTAATCAGCTTTGAATATTCACCACGGTCATTAGCAACAGCGACATAATTACCATGGCAGCCAATTTTTTTAAGGTCATTTATTGCGTCAATCTCTCATTGTAGTCATGGTCTACCTCGCGGTCGCCCACTCCCTGGGATACTAACGTACATTTTCCAACCATTCCAGACTGTGAATCGGCTCGTAGAACATGCTCAAACCAAGCAATCCTATTAGAACGGATACAACCTATTATATCAGGACCCTTAAGAAGGTCTCTGATCTCAAAGTTATACCGGGTTCTATACTCTCCATCGTCTGTCTTAAGTGAACCAAAAATGTAGCGTAGGATCTTACGCTCAAATACGAATAAATGCAATTCATTCGTCATTTTGTGTAAGGGTCCACGTTTATGACCCATACATCACAACCGGTATAATCAATGTCTTGTATAACTTGAGCTTGGTGTTAGTTGATACATACGGTGATCCAAGGAGAGGTTTAATTGAGTAGAAAGTTCGATTACCTGCAGCGAATTGAGCTTTTATATCTGTAAGTATGCTGTTGTTTGAGTCAAGCATTGATCCCAAATATTTAAAAGATTCAACTCCCTCAATTCGTTCATCGCCGCACATCAAATCTTTCTTCTCAGCCTCTCTTGAAACATTCATATGTTTGGTTTTATTGTAGTTAATTTGCAGACCAATTTTCCTAGCACCACTCTTAAGCGACTTGAAAGACTCACTCATAACAGCTTCACTTCGGCCGAGGATGACAACATCATCAGCCTAAGCAATCATCTGTACTGAGTTTATTGACAAGATATTGTTATAAGTCGGTAGTTTCTTTTGATGGCACACATATTCCAAGGCTATATTAAAAAGTATAGGAGAGATAGCATCACCTTGTCTTAAACCGGAGTCAACTTTACAAAACTTTGATATTTCGTTCTCTACTCGTACACAGCATTGAGAGATCTGTACTGTCATTTTGCATAGTGATACCAGTTTACCAGGAATTCCCATTGACACCAGAGCAGACCATAAAGTCTCTCGTTCGAGAGAGTCGTAGGCCTGCCTGAAAGCAATGAAAAGTTGGTGCACCGGTATGTTGAACTCTCGACACTTTTCCAAAATCATCCTTATCGAGAAAAGTGCATCGGTGGTACCTCAGCCCCGCCGGAAACCACACTGATATTCTCCAAGCTGTTGTTCAGCAAAAGGATTGATTTTTGATAGCAAAATGTAGGAAAAGATCTTATAGGCTGTGCAAAGGAGAGCGATTCCTCTGTAGTTTGCACATTGTAGGTGATTACCTTTTTAATGGATTGGTATCAGCATAGCTGAGTTCCAGTCCTGTGGCATAGTTTCAGTCCTCCAGATCATTTGAACAAGTTCAAACAATCTTAAGGATAGAGTTTCGCCACCATGTACAATCATTTCAGATGTTATATCGTCGATACCAGGTGCTTTATTGCGTTTTAATTTTGACAGCACCGCTTCGAAATCCTCTTTGGTTGGTTCGTCTACATGTACCTTTGACGCATGAATAAGCTTTGCTCGTCGCCCGACTTGTTGCTGGTCACTTAAGTTGAGAAGATTCTCAAAATAATATTTTTAAGGTCTACTTGTAGCTCCCCATCTTCGTTTTGAATAGCAGTCGATCTAGTTTGAGGGCCATTCATTAAGGTTTTAACCTGTTGAAAGAAGTTACGCGATTGATGTTCCTTATTGAAGCTTTCAATCTCCTCACATTGTCTCTCCACCATTCTCACTTCGTTTGTCTACATAGCTTTGTAACGGCTTGTCTTGCCAGTTTATAGTTCTCCTTCGTGGACCTGGTGTTGCGTCCTTGTAGACACTTCAGATAGCAATCTCTTTTGTATTGAATAGCATCAAGGCATGCTTGATCCATCCATGGCTTCTGGGAGTGGTTCTCTGGTCGTCCAAGTATTCCCTCTGCAGCGCTTAAAACAGCATCTTTGAGCAAATACCATGACTTATCGACGTCTCTAATAATGGTTTCTGATTTCTCCAATGTTTCGGCAATATGGATTTATCTCTCTTCTGTTTCAGCATTCTTTAATGATGATATGTTAAAACGTTTTCGTTGATTGAATTTTGGAATGCCTGGATTTGGGAAGTGGAACCTTATCGTTGCACATACAAGGAAGTGATCACTTCCAATGTATGCACCTCTAAAGGATTGCACATCCCGAACGCTCGAAAAGAACCGTGCTGTTACTAGAACGTGATCAATTTGATTTCGAGTGTTTCCATTTGGTGAGACCCAAGTCTGTTTATGAATCGATCGATGCGGAAAGAACGTACTGGCAATTCTCAAATTATTTGATAATGCAAACTCAGTCATTTTCTCACCATTATCATTCGAATTCAAATGCAGGCTATTGGGACCCACCACATTTCCATAAGAGATATCTCTTCCAACCTGTTCATTAAAGTCACCAAGAGCTATAATGAAGTCGCATGTGTGTGTTTGTTTCATAACCTCTTCCAGTGCTATGTAGAAATTATCCTTCTCGTCGACGGTCTTAGCTTCAGTAGGTGCATGCACGGCAATAAGAGAAATATTGTTGTATGTACCGCGTACACGTAGGTAGCAGATCCTCTTACTGACCGGGATGAATTTCATCACGGCTTCTTGTATGCGTGCACCAACAAGAAAGTCAGTTCCAAATTCTCTTCGAGAAGGATGACCACTACAGTATAGAGAGTGACTATCCAAATCTTGTTTTCCGATAATCGGCTGTCTAATATCTTGTAGAGCAATAATATCCATCCTATACCTCTCAGCCTCTGTTTCTAGACTTATAAGAGCATCAGGAGCGCTCAGGTGGCACACGTTTCACGTTCCGATTCGGTAGTCTGGTCCTTTTTCACGTCCAGGTAAAATTCTGTTTTTTTCCGGGTCTGTTATTCTCTTTGTGATAACCAAATTTAACATATCAGTTTTTTCCGGGGCTAGGGTGTTAACCTTAGGCCCAACCCAAATTGTCGTGAATGGGTCCGTTTGAATATTAAAGTCACCAGAAACAACCTTTTTTACACGTTTATATAGCAAGCCGCTTGATTCAAGACAGACGCCCGCTCCAAGCCGCCCCTAACATGGAGAACAGACGCTTGAGTCACATTGGTTGTAGGGCGCCAATTCACGGTGATATAGTGTCATCGACTAAGCAGTTTTTATTCTGATTGTCTCCAATACACCAACCTAATTCTGTCAGCATTACCCAGGCAGCACGGCGTGGACATCGAATTTCGGATTTCGCTACTCTAAAAGAAATGTATAATTGCCTATTGTTTGTTAATTTGTTGTACGATTGTCGAAATCGATACTAAGCACAGTTGCGTATCTGTGAAACTTAGGTGCAGCTGAAAATCTTTTGGGTATCTATGTAAGAAAGTATGTATTCAGATGAAACTTTAACTAGGTAGAATATTCAACAGATATTAATAAACGTATTTAAAGGTAACACCAGGAATCAAAAATTAGTCACTAGCGTTATTAAAACAACAGATTGGATAAATTTAAATAACTGATAAGCAGTAATTTAGAAAAAAGAAAGCAATGTTAAGGACTGTCGACCGAATTGAAAACTTAAATCTGTGAAATAGCTGTGTTTTTTTTGATTCTTCCAATTATTGTAGCATTGCAAATTGAAATTTCAGAATGTTTAAATTAAAATCATTAAAATTATTCTTGGTTTTACATCTATCAGCATTCCAAGCAACTATTATATACATTTTTATATTTAAAATAATCAAAACATATCATATAAAAGTTTGCGTCTATCAACACCTTAGAAAGCATATTGTTGTGGGACCTTGTTCTTTTGTTCTTAAAAGTTTTTTATGTATTAATGTGACTCACCTTGCAATTTCTACTACCAAACACATTTTATTTAAAAAAAAATAGCGTATCATCAAAGAATATTCCATAACTTAGAGTAAGGGAGGATGGTATCGTTGATTGAAAATACTTTATCCGCCAGCACCCCTAAGATATCACTTTGACTAATGAAATTGCACTGCTATTGTCAGTGGTATACGATATCTCAAGATAACTCATATGCCAATAGCAGGGACTAAAGTACGCGTGGTTGTCACACCCATAGATCAACAATTTTGAATTTTACAAATCTTTCTGCGGAAAGCTAAGTAAATTTATTGGTATTGATGCGCATTGTTGCCGTTTGTAAATCACTATTGGCTAAGTGCCACCATTTTTAATTATTTTATTTATTATGATTGTCCTCCATGTTTAATCACATATAAGCTATGATTCTTTGTATAGAATTTATGCGATTTTCGTCGCGTACTTGTGAGCTTTAAATCAATATAATCGATGTTATCAAGTATCAAATTACAAGTATTAAGTCTTCACTCAATTTTAAAAATATGTATTACATATAATTCCAAACCAACAATATATTTGTTGAAGATGATAACATTTGTAACATCATGATGTGTTAAATTCCAATACATATAATTTTGATATACAAATGTAATTGTTTCAGGTTATACTATCTTTCTTACATTATTTTTAATTTCATAAAAATTATGTTCAACAAAAAAAACATTGATCAAAGCAAACTACCGTTTAAAACGATAGTTAAATAAAAAGCAAATTAGGTGTACACAACAACTTCCCAAATTTTCATGATGATTAATGTTTTAATGCATAAAGGACAAACACACATACCTTCAATTTTATATATATATATATATATATATATATATATATATATATATATATATATATATATATATATATATATATATATATATATATATATATATATATATATATATATATATATATATATATATCAGTGTTGCAAAACGTTACTCGTAACGTAACGCAAAAACGAAATAACGAAATGAAATAGCGTTATTTGTAATAATTACAGTTATAACGTTTTAAAAATTAAACTGTGTTACAATAACGTAAAACGTAACGATAACGTTAATAAGTTATTCGTTTTTTTGGTATACTTTTTGTATAATCATATGATAATAAAGCGCTAAAATCGGTTGTATAAAATCCAACTTATCTGCTCTTTTTCAATATTTTTAGTAGTTATGAAATTGTTTGATATTTGTAACAAAATACATAATGAATATATTGTAAGATTTTAAGTATATTTCAAGTAATATCAAGTCTGTACTAGCTGTTTCTGCATCACAGGTGTTTTGAGTAATTTTAAGAAAGAATATTATTATGCTGGCCGATATAATGCCCGATTTATAGTCGGTAACGTTAACTTTAACTTAATCGTAACTTAAGACAATACAAAATTTTGATTTATAGTCGGTAAGAAATTACGTTTTCTTTGACGTTTGATTTGATATTAATTTTGGGTTTGTAATCAATTTTATAAATCATATCAATTCTTTAAAGCAATAAAGTGATTTTAAAATCAAAACTTAAAATAATGAAATCAAAATAAACATTTAATACAATATTTAAAATAAAAAATTCATTTTCATATTAATTTCATGCGGAAATTTGGCTTTAATGTCGCTCTTTTTATATCCTTTACAATTCTTAATGAATAAAATTTTATTTTTATGAACACTTTCAATTAAATTTAAGTTTTCTTTAGTATTTATAATAAACGTCAAAAAATCCTTAACAAAATCTTTAAGATAGAATGAAATGAACTTTACGTTAAGTTAACGTTAAGTTTACGTTACCGACTGTAAATGCTCTAGTGCATTTTCATACATTTGTACTTTACGTTAAGTTAACGTTAAGTTAAAGTTACCGACTGTAAATCGGGCATAAGAAATAATTCTGAAGACCTATTAAAAGTTACGCTTATAGTCATTAACAAACTATCAGATTTGCAGAAAACTCTTGATAAGAATGCCTATAGTTTTGTTAAAAACTTATTATTTTTAATTTGAAATGAGTCAAATTTTTTTAATGTATTTAATTATTTAGTTTTATTTTACTATGAATATATAAATTTAATATTTTTGTAATTATACATATATGCAAGAGATAACTATCCATTAGAGATTTTCGATTTTTGAGCAGTTAAGTAGGTTAGCTTTAAACTTTTCATTCATCTGTAAAATAACGTAAATATAACGTTATAACATAATAAAATATAATATTTTTGTGTTTCATAACGAAATAACGTACCGAAAAAATTAAAGTAATGTTATAAAAACGAAACGCATAACGTTACGATTTTTTTTTTCGTTTTGCAACACTGATATATATATATATATATATATATATATATATATATATATATATATATATAAATATATATATTTATATATATATATATATATATATATATATATATATATATATATATATATATATATATATATATATATATATATATATATATATATATATATATATATATATATACATATATATATATATATATATATATATATATATATATATATATATACATATATATATATATATATATATATATATATATATATATATAAATATATATATATATATATATATATATATATATATATATATATATATATATATATATATATATATATATATATATATATATATATATATATATTATATATATATATATATATATATATATATATATATATATATATATATATATATATATATATATATATATATATATATATATATATATATATATATATATATATATATATATATATATATATATATATATATATATATATATATATATATATATATATATATATATATATATATATATATATATATATATATATATTAGACTGTTTCACAAATCCACTTTTTTTGAAATGTTCAGGTCCACATCAAAAATCTGAAAGTTCTCGATGAAAAAAAATTTTTCCGCCCGATCTGAGCTTTTTATCTCATTCCTAGAGCGTGCGGTTTTGCAAAACGTCCTGAATTTTGGGCTATTCATGCAGGAAATTTAAATTGAGGCTGAATACCGATACGACAACATAAAAACAAAAATACCGGGGTGCTATTCGATGGGAAATTTTCCATAAAATTCAAAAATAACCATGGTACACACGTTTTCTGAAGCCTAACCATGAAAATTTTAAGCCGAAGTCAAAAAATATTGCAAATTTGCGCATTTTTCGAAAAGCGGTGTCATTATTTTAACTTTTTGTCATGCTAACCACCACATTTAACGATTTTATCTCATAAACAATTTTATTAGCTTGCCAACAAAAAAAATCTTAGGTCTTTTGGTGGTCTAGATCGCGAGATATCTCACTTTTAGTGAAGTCGTGTTTTCCAGAATTTAGACTAAAAGGCAACTTCTTCATAATTTCACAAAATCTACTTAATAAAATATACAAAATTATCATTTTCATTTGAAAACTTTTTATTGTGCTTTCGATAAATGATCTTTTAATTATGGCAAGTCCCTTCAGTTCAAATACAATTCCTTTTAAAACGTTAACATAGTACGCATTTTTAGGATTTCTTTTAATTTTAAGAAAGTTATTCAAAGGTTTGTATTAGTTTTGTTTTATTTCTAGTAGGAAACAATTGGCGATGTTGCTCTATCGCTTGGTAAATAAATTGTTTTTGATCTTCATCCCATGTTAAAACGGAATGATACTGTTTCATTAAACCAATAGCTCTTTCGGCAATGTCGTTTGTTATTTGAAGGAATTTGATGAATTCTTCTGCTTTTAAATATTCATCATTTTTCGGCCATAGAGACGGATTTACCTTCAGGAAGTCCATTAAAAGCAGAAGAAATCATCAAATTCCTTCAAATAACAAACAACATTGCTGAAAGAGCTATCGGTTTAATGAAACAGTATCATTGCGTTTTAACATGGGATGAAGATCAAAAATAATTTATTTACCAAGCGTTAGAGCAACATCGCCAATTGTTTCCTACTAGAAATAAAACGAAACTAATACAAACCTTTGAATAACTTTCTTAAAATTAAAAGAAATCCTAAAAATGCGTATTATGTTAACGTTTTAAAAGGAATTGTATTTGAACTTAAGGGACTTGCCATAATTAATAGTAGTTTATGTAACAAGTACGCAAAATATGGTTTTAGCGGACGAATCGTAATGTTTCCGGACGAGGCGCTAGCCGAGTCTTAATATGAAGATGAGTCTGCTAAAACCATTTGCGTACGTATTGCATACAACGTTTTTTAGTATTAGCTCACTGAAACAAACATGTCCTATTTCCAATCGAAATGCAATTGTCTCAACCTCACCGTGCGGTCACATATGGCGAATCAAACTACGAAATTGCTTCAACAACTCTACAATTATAAATCGATGAAGTTGAGACAATCACACGAAATATTTATGTGAAAATAAAATATAGTTCAATTAATCTCAAATACTTGAACTTTAAAATGAAAAATTCATGATATAAGGCCAAAGAAAATTTTTTTCAGGGAAAAAGTTATTATCTTTATTCAACTACTGTTATATTGGATATAACACTTTATATTTTAAATAAACCTCATTCTGTTGTTAGGAAAATGTTATCGTGTAGTTGTCCCAATCACAGTGAAATTGTTTGCAAATAATTTTTCTTTGCATGAATAATCAACTGCCAACTTCGAGATGAGGTTGTCATGAACTTCAATATTTTTTTCAGTGCTCTTACGATTTTTTTTTCTAATTTATTGCTTAATTTGTATTCTTGCGTACCTAAAAATTTGATTTTATTTGATTTTTATTTATATATATACATATATATATATATATATATATATATATATATATATATATATATATATATATATATATATATATATATATATATATATATATATATATATATATATATATATATATATATATATATATATATATATATATATATATATATATATATATATATATATATATTCAATATTTATTTAGCATGATGACTCGAATGCAAATTGTAAAAGTCAGTAGCAATATAACTTTAGAAAACTGCATTATAGATCAATTTTTTAAAATTCGTAAAAAGAAATTTTTATTTATTTTATGAATTCATGAATAAAAATAATAATTTTAATGGTATTTAATAAAATAAAAAAAAAAAAAACAATAAAAAATGTACCAGACCAGGAATTGAACTCACGACCTATAGAACCTCAGTCGACCGCGATAATCACATCGCAAATTGAAACGTTAAGAAAATGATAGATGTATTTCATATTTAAAAATATATTGTTCTCTTAAATATGATAACGCGAATATATAAATTTTACTCCATACAAAATTGCACAACGCGGCTAAAGAAGTTTTCACTTCAATAAACCCATTTTTACATTTTTTTTAGTAAGACGATGTCATTTTTCTTAATTTGGTAGACCAAAGAAGCTGGACCTCAATCTTCTTTTTAATTTCTAACCGAAACCAATACGTGCCGAACCAACTGCAGTGTTCTAAGCCTAAAACAATTTGGAAAATTAAATAATAGGTTTAAATGAATTATTTTCGTATCTGCAATCTTAGTTTTTAGAGCTGACCGTTCTTCTTAAAAATTTGGCGTCCATCGACACCCTAGCATATAGCTGTAAAACCTACGCATATAGTTGTGTGACCTATTGTGACACATGTTGCAATACCTATTGCACAACAAAATTTATTTTTAAAAAAAATGTTAATTGGAAAATTTTCCAAAAGATATTTCATAAAAAAACTAGCAAAGTTTAACAGCTTTCAGGAAAGCTCAGAAATATATTCAATTAGTTTTGGATTTTTGAGATCAATTAAACTCAAGTAAGTAAAGAAGTAATTGGAATTTTTTCAATTCAAAGGAATGGTTTGAAGTTTCTCAGAAAAAAACTCCAATTCACATTTTTCGTGTTTCGGATGGGATTCGAACCTACCCTCGTCCGTGTCCGGCTAGAATCCTTGAGCAGACACGCTATCGATTACACCGTTGAGGCGATGACAAATTCAAAGTTGAAACTTCTTCATCACTAATTTTTTTTTACTTAAGGTGAATTTTTCCACTGTCATTAGACTCCATATTATGGAAATGTTTTTACATTATATGGGAATTTTTTGCATTAAATTTCTAGACAATACTTTGTCTGGATTCATAGAATGGGGAACATTTCTATTCTAATTAACATCCTAAGTCACGAAATTGTATAGTCATTATTGATTATTTCCAATCAATGTGAAATCAATGGCTGACACTTGGTCAATTTGTATTCAATTAGATCATTATCCAAACATTATGCTAGCGTTTATTATTAACCGATTTATACATATTAGGTTAAAGCAGAATTAAATTAAAAATTCACAATTAAATAATGAATTTAAATCGTCCAATATGGAATAATTTTATTAACAAATTATTTTTAGCAACATACCAACAACCATAAAGGCAACAACAAAGGTATAGGAAAACAAACTTTTTGTGTTCATTTTGTTTGTTTGTGTGTGATAAACATTGAAAAAAATGATATTTAATTGTTTACAAGAACAGACAAGAATTTTAATAAATTGGTCTCATGAGTTGAAAGGATACAAAAACATAAAAAAAAGTAAAAGACACAACAAAGTAAATAAATTAAGAAAATTATGTAGATTAAAATGAAAAACTGAGTAAAGGATAAAAATGTTTTTTTAATGTAATTCAACAATTACATTTGAATTAATGAGATAGAAAATGAATACGATGATTTAAATTAATGATGATATGTGGGAAATATTGCTTTAATGGATCATTTTTATTGCAAGGCTACTGTGTTTAATTAAAAAGGGTTGCATAGATAATTACCTGAACATAGTTATACTTGAAGATTTGCTACTTATTTTAATGGATTGGGTAATAAATATTACTCACATTAACATAAAAGATACAGATATTACGACGCTCGATGATTCAATTATATTAAATAATTAAATACAGTGTCTAAAAAAATTCAAAACAATTGGGAATATTATCTCTAATAGAAACAAATTTAATCAAAAAAGAAAATATAAACTTAAAACTGAACTACAATTTCTTCTATCTTGAACATGTATTTTGAGCCGTTTTGGTGCTTTTTTAAAGAATTTTAAGATGGTCTTCTTTTAAGTATCCTATAAATAATTTTTAAGTTTTTATACTTCATCCTTGTAAAATACATATAAAAAATCGTGAATGGAAAATAAAAATTAGTCTAGACACTGAACATGATCATAATTTTCGTTTCCTTTTTTTATGCATATATGTATGTTTAGCTTAGCTCGCCTTAAGACAAACCAACATAAGAAAAATTAAAGCAGAAAGAAGTTGATATAAAATAAATTTGTTTCTTATATAAAAAGTAAAACATAAGGAAAAATATTACGAGAAACATGACGTTTAAGCTAATAATTTTTATATTTTTCTTGTTTATAATTTTTTTTTATTATGGTTGATGGTATTAAAGTGACAAATGACAAATTCAATTATGATTAATGATTTGTACTTACAGTCAGATTCCTGGTTCTAAAAGAGCTTATTTTGTTAAGCCGTCAATGTAAAGGAATTTAGCTAGAAAATGTATGAACCTGATAATTTTAATATTGTAGAGATTATTAGATATTCGGTTAAACTTAATTGTTTCCCCATTAGTACTTGTCATACGTAAAGGAAGGACCCTTAGTATTTAATCTACCTTTATAGCAATTTCTTTAAATTTGGTTAACTTACATATGATAGCATTGTTTTAGGGTTCCGTTTTTTATACGGAGCACTATTGGTAAGAGTAAAACGAGTTTTCACATTAAATCGATTTTCTCGTAAACTATAGCTAAAGTGGTTTTCGTTTGGTTTACAGGGGTACGATGTGAGACCTTTGAGAAAATACATTTTTTTCTAGATACAAGTAGAGTATTATATGAAAGGGCTTCATTTCAGTATTCCTTAAAAATTTATTTTGGAGTTTTACACCTCACCTTTCTTTATATAGTTTTGAATAATGACGTTTTCTTCGTGTTTTTTTTTCCTCGATTAGCTCCGAACCTAACTAATCGAAAATCTTCAAATGTATTTGGAATGATAGAATAATTAGTAAGTTTTTAATAAAAAATATATAAAAGTGTCATATACTAAGTGTCATATAATTATATTTATTAAGGGGGTGCAAATGAGAAGGGGTAAAAACACTATTTAAAATGTGGTCAAGTGGGGTGTCATTTAAAAGAGTACCTAATTTAAAAAACATTGCAATTTTTTTTAGAATTTTGTATAATTACTATTTTACCTAACGTATTACCTACGTATAATTCTCATTTTACAAAAGGAATTCCTTACATATAATTCTGCTTAATTTTTCGTTTATTCTAGGGACCCGTTCTTCACATAAAAACTCCATAAATCTACCTAATTGTTTTGAATAAATTTTATTTAATATTTTGACGCTTTTTCTTAGAAACATTGTGAAGATGATTTAATTTTTGTAATATTGCACATCGGAAATTGAGGTTGAATACAATTTTGTTTTGTATTTCATAGCGATTATGTAGAGTCGTAACAATAATATTAATTTTTAATAATTTTCATAATATTATAAAAAAATATATTTGAATATCAGTAAGCCGATATGAAACATAACAAACCAAAAATATTAAAAAAATACAATAATTTTTTATAAATCACTAAAACCATTTATTCAAAGTGTCCCTTTGGTTTTGTGTATTTTCATTAACTTTACAAAAAAATATATTTTCGCCTAAAAAATTTTAGATAAAAATAAGATAAAATTTATCATTTTGTTATTTCAAAATTCATAGTATCTCATAAAGAGTTAAATGAAAAAAACCATTTTATAAAATGTAAAAGTACTTTTTCTATTATTACTATAATTATTTTACTATACTACTTAGTAACTACTTTTACTATACTTCTACTATAATTATTTTAAATATTACTATTTATGTTTTTCTATTATTACTATAATTGTATGCTTCATTTTACTTTGTATTTTGTTATTCATAAAGCATGCCTCTGAATATGCTAAGGCGTTTTACTAAAAGTATTAAGGCGTTTTACTATATTTGTTAAGGCGTTTTACTATTTGTGCCCGGTATGGTGCCTATAATGAGCTTGACGTTTGATAAGCATAATTTTATTCACGAGAATTTTGTATCAAGCAAAATTGTTTTACGGGTTAAGCACTTAAAAAAATTCATTTCGTTTTTAATGTAAAAGTGAATAATTTTAAGTTAAAATAATAAAAGTTATAATTTGTTAACGAGAAACAGAAATCAAAAATATCAAAACCTTTTTTAAACGAATTCCCCGCGACCGGTGATAAATTATCATAATTTTTTGCAAAATTCCTAAAGCAAGTGGCATTGATAACAGCCCTCGGCTGAGCTTTTATCAATCAACTTTCTTCAGAATTGTTCGTCAAAAATTAATTCGAATTATCACCGTATTAGGGATATTACTACTGAACATTTTTTGCTCATTTTATTCGAAATTTTTCAGTTTACTCTTACAAAAATTTTATTTACAAAGATGTTCAAACCTTATTTTTTTGTTTTTGGTTTTCTAAAGATTTAGTCTTTCGACTAGAGTTTGCAATACTGGTTAATCGGTTAACCGGTAAATCACCAAAAATTACATCATCAAAAAACCGGCAAATTTCTAATTTTTTATCGGTTTCGGTAAAAATTAAACAAACTTATTTTTATGCTTATTTAATTGAAAAAGTTAAAAATTATAATATTCTGAAGAACTAATTTTTAATAAAATAGCATAAACTGGACCTAGCCAAATATATTTTAAGACATGAAAATCCAAAATCCAAGGATGAAACCTCTCAAAAGATACAATGAAATATTCCTACTTAATATTCTAACAGTTTTCCGTAAGTAATAAAACGCAGATACACGATGTTCGTTCGTTTATGGCAAGTACTGCTTTTGGAATCTGGTTCTTGCCATTCGATAAATGTTTAACGCTGTTGACCAACATGTTTAAATGTTCAAACTTAATAAAACATTGATTCAATTACGACTGATGATGATGCCGTTAGGAAAAAAGTAGAATCTTTGATTAATGTTTATATCGCCAATTGTGTTTATTTCCTTCAGCTAACGGTTATAAATATTTTATATAAGAAGCATTAGCAATATTCATACCGGGGAAATAGATCTTTTGAAGAAACAGACCTTTGAAAGACGGAAAAGATTATGCAGTATTAATTGCCGTATCATCTTATGTTGTTCATGTTTAGCATGACGAAATAAGTTTCGTAATAGAAAAAATTAGAAAAATTGTGATGTTTCGCAAATTACCAAGAAATAAAGACAACCTCCAAAAACATGCTAAGGTTGCCAAAAAAACAACTATCCTTGATTCTAGATACAAGATCAAGCAGCCGTTTTGCAATACTAAACAGATTTTGTAAAGTTTAAAGTGTAATTAGGATAAGTTTAATCGCCATTGAATCTGATTTTAATTTTTCGGAGAGTGAAATTGTTTAACTTATAGTAATAAGTCCTGGCACCCAATATAAGTTACTGTAAAGAAAATGTCGATCGATACGATGTAAATCTTTATGTTTCTAATATAACCATAACATTTATGTTAGATAAACTTACTACACAAAAAGCATTTATAACTAAAGAATTTAAGGGAGTTCTCGTTTATATACGTATCAAAGAAACACATATTGTTCGAATATTTTGCACGATCGCCATGATTGCTATTAAAGTATGCAACGTATTTCTGAAATATTTAATAAAACTAAGAAGCTATTGATAATAAAAATTGTAGAGTTAATTAAACGGTTTAAACTTTAAATTATTGATCTGAAACCGGAAACTCAGATTCAGAAGCATGCACTTGCAAGTGATCGATTAACTGTTTCCATATTAGCATTGTCAGAATTCAAAATAAAAAAAGCTGCAAACTAGAGAAAAATATAAAACATGTATTAATTAATTTTTACTATACTAACGATTACCAAAATTTCAAGAGAATTGTAAATGTTCGAGTTAAAACTATCTTGTATACCGGCGTTTTGATTCGGTTTGCCATCTACAAAAACGGAATGATGGTTTCGAAAACCATTTCATATAATAATCCCAATTAATTTTATTTATATATAATCTAATTAATCAAATCATTTACCATATTTGTATTCCTTTTTCACAGTAAAATAACCATAACCATAGAAAAAGAATTTTAATAATTTGTTCGTTTGTCCTCAGTTAACATTGTACATCACCAACTACAATGAAACCGACACGAACAAAAAATATTAATAACAGTCATATTTTTAGCGTTTTTATTATTTTGTAATAAAAATAAAAACTGTAATTCTTCTTTTGTCATACAAATTTATGTGACATTTCGCAGTTTTTGGTTATTTTAATATTGTTCACCTCCATCAACACCATCAATCTATTCCGTTTAATTATAATGAAATGTATGATTGTTTTTTTCTGTTGAACAGTTTCAATCTTTCATTTTTAACAAAATTTTCGTCAAGCTTTTTAGCATAAATATACATTACGCTATTGAAGATGCAAATCGAATTTGTTTTAAAAGCTACATCAAATAAAAATAAAATGAATATTGTTTTTTTCGATGTCCCTCCTCTTATTTTCCCAAAAGTGTTTGAATACGCATTACAATATTCCTAAACATCAGTTATTCTGTCTAATTTAATTTTCATTTCTATTAAAACCGTCATAATTTACAGAATCAAATTATCCAACCAATCCCCCGAAAGCTTTTTTATAGCTTTTATCAATGTTAAATGAAACCATATTTATACCATAAAGTGATGTTTTTTTTGGTTTCAACATCAATGTCTGATAACGACAATTGTTTTCTAAATAAGGATATATAATGAAAAAAATAGAAAAGAAATCTGATGCCAATGTGATGTTATGATGATTATGCCTTTAATTTCTTTGTTTTTGTTTTTTTTTTGTTTTCTTTAAGGAATAATTTTTTATTAATTTATTTATGATTATGATAATTGGACTTAATGTAGGATCAACAATTAAATATTCAACTCAAGGGATTACATGGTTTAGGGGAATTTAGAGAGCAATAAGATCTGTTGCTTTTAATTAATTTATGTCTGCCTGTACAATTTTTATTACTTCAGATTCCATGCAAGCTAATAAAATTTATAAACATTTCCTTTGATAACACATCTTTATTCCTTTTCTTCTGTTTTCATGAGTAATAAATTTCAGATTTTCTTTTAAAATGGAAACGATAAAAATTTATTTATTTGTTAATATTGTTTGTATTCATTACATTGTAAAAAGATGTTATTGCTCTTGAAACTATTAATTTTTTTATAATTTATCGTTGTATTGTGAGTTAAGTCATAAATTGTAGTTTGTCGTTTGTTTTATATTTGCGGAAATATACTGTGGTGCTGTTTGCATTTTTCGTTTGTTGGGATTTATAAAATGAGTAAAAATACTGTAGAAGCTTGATTAAGTTTTTCAAATCTTTAGTGTGTTACAATTATTCCAGACTAAAAGACTTGAGTATTAAATACACGACAAAATTTTCAAAATCCTATACCTATTTTTTTGAAATTTTTGGGCGTGTCGTAACGGTTTTCAACAAACACACAAAAATGCTTGTCTGCAAGTTTGGAATAATTCGTTGGCTTAATGCTGATAGCTCAAATTGAACCAAGTACGGCAGGGGAGAGGGATGGGTGTCCCCAAAAACTATTTATTTGAAACTTCAAAAACTTTAAATTCTGGTATCAATTTTGAAAAAACTCGAAATATAGCTCGATTAAACAAAGTGTTTGTGGTAGAAGGAGTCGGAGAAAAAATGTAGGAACACATATATATTTTGAACTCCAATTACATCATTAATCAACCTTGTTATTTGGTAACTATGCAACTTGGTTTTCCTATTAAGTTCAGCATCACCCACTTCTGAGTAATTTTAACAGCAGAAAAATATCTGGTACCGGCAAATCAAATGTGGTTTTTTCATAAAGGTTGTGATTATTGACAATGTAGTGCCAAATATTATAGCAACACTACTATATAACTAAAGGTAGTGCCAATTGCTGCTCTAACAATACTTTATGACTGTATGTAGTGTAATTATTCCTTGTACAGCACTTATATTTAAATCGTAGGATACCAAACAGACCACTTCTGTTAGTAGAAGGTAGTACACAACAATAATTTATAAATAACTGAGCTGTAACACTTTATTCCATATATATATATATATATATATATATATATATATATATATATATATATATATATATATATATATATATATATATATATATATATATATATATATATATATATATATATATATATATATATATATATATATATATATATATATACATACATAAGTTTTATAGGTTGATTATACGATCATTGATTATTATTAGTTGTTGTTCTGACTTATTGTTATTAATGAATAAATGTTCACTTGTTTTGATTCAATAATATTCACTTGATTCACTCAAAACTTAAATTGGAATTTCACTTAACTACTGATTCTGATGGTTTATTTGTTTATTTGTCTTAATGATTAATTTGTTGATTAAAAAGACTTATTTGACTGACTTTTGCTTTGTTTATGTAAAACTATTTGATTTTGTGTGACTGACTGAGTTTAAATTAATTAATTAATTGTTGATCGACTTGAATTTGCTCAAACGACCGTTTAATTGATTTTTTAGAATAGACTCACTTGATGGATTTTTCCGACTGCCCTTAAATTAATTAAATAATTGTTACTGAACGACTGTCCGATTATTCATTAAAATATTACTTATATAATTAACAAAATGATTACTCGTTGATTATTGTTTTTGAAATCGAAACAACTGACCTACTGATTTTGTTTTAATTAAATTTTATTTAATGCCAATGTCGCGAATTGATTTTATTTAAATTAAACGATATTAAAAAATATTTTAAAATAACCCAGAAAAAGGTAATTAAAAGGTAGGTTATGAAAAATTTGTTTTCAATTTTAATAGAGTTTTAGGTCAATTGTTTTTATATTCATGGGTAGGAATTTAGAAGATATTGCGAATATACTTTGAGAGGTTGTTGTAGGAAAACTATGTAATTTGTTTTACTACATTCCTCCCCAACGGAATAAAAAATTTTGTTTTCATCGTTAGAGCTAGTTAACGATGAACACAAAATTTTACCAAGTTATGTTTGCTTTTGAGAAAAAGGAAAGAGAAAAAAAAATAAGTGAGTAACGTTATCTTAGTCTTATCTTATAAATATTGAATAAATTATGTTTTTATCGTCGTAATAAAATTAAGAGGGGCCCTTATAATTATAATTTGTATTATAATAATATGTATTTATATTAATTTAATTTTGTTTAATCCATGCTAATGTACTATAACTATTTAATAAATTTAAATGTTTTACAATTGTTTTGGGCCGTCAAGTTAAATTACTTGTTTCTGTATAATTATGTTAAGAATGAACGACGATATATGGTAAATTATTTGTTTCCATTAAAATTTTCGTTACGTTTTGATTGCTTAAAATAATTGTTTTAATTTAATATGTATACACTTATGCTAGTGATTGCTTATGACCAATTTTGGTAAACTTATTATTTTTATTGATTGTATCGATAGTTGAATCGTATTGGTAGTTGATTGATTGTATTAATAGTATATTATGAATTATGAATAGTTAGTTATGGTAAAATAAAAATTGTAGTAAATTATTTGTTTTTGTTTCTGTTAAAAATTATGTTATGTTTGATTAGCTTGCGTATCTTAAAATAATTGTCTTAGTATAATATGTATTTATGCTTAATGATTTTAAAATTATTATTTTTATTGATTGTATTGATTATTGATCGGAATCAGTATTGGTAATAAGATTATTGTTTTTCGATTATTATGTTTCTTGTATATTGTATAAATTGTAAGTATAAATTGTTTAGATTTGACTTATGGTTAAGGCTAGTATTAGGTTGAGGATAAGTTGGTTTGGTTTACTTGTGGTTTATATTAGCATTGTATTTAGGATAGGTTTGTTTGATTGGCTTATGGTTTAGGTTAGTATTAGGTTTGGGATAGATTTGTTTGATAAAACTATGGTTTAGGTTAGTGTTAGGTTTAGATGGAATATAATATTATCGAAGAGCTGTAGTTTTTTAAAAGTGCGAAAACTTTGTCGTTAGTAAGGAATTTTGTAGAAAAGTTATTTTCAATTTGATTTATGTGTTTGATTAATAAATATGTATTGTCCTTAACAACGGTTATGTAAATTTTTGCAATGAAGTTGAAAACTTCTCCTTTGTCGAATATGATTTTACGAGATGCTGGTAGTAAATTATTGGAAAAACAGACAGGAAATTTTTGGAACAGATTTTCAAGCCAATTAACTGAATTAGACGAATACGAATGAAATTGTATTATATTGGAAGGCGGAAGGCAGTTGGTTGTAAGTTATAAGGCAGTAGTTTTCTTGACATGAATACACGAAAGGCTAAGATATAGTAGAATTGATTTCAGTTTGGAAAGTTGTAATGAACAGTGTATCCGATTTTCAATAGGTCTGGATGGAGTGGTACGAAAACACTTCTGGTTTTGATAAATTTTATGGTCACGGTTGTTTACAGTTATCTTGTTAGTAGGGTCATTGTCGTTTATCGTAACAGATTGGTTCGTCGTCTTAATATTTTAGGTGTCAGAGTGATAGAGACTGCTTGGTTGGAGCTTAATCGTATGTTGATCGGTTTTGTTTTTTTGAAATTTCATATTTGTGTTAATCGTTTTAGATATACTTCGGCGGCTGTGTAATTTGATATTTGGTTTTTTGTTTGACGATTTCTTTTCCACTACTATAGTTGAGGGGAAATATTGATTTTTCTTTGAACTGTCTGGGTTTTCTGATTTCTGGATTTTGTTTTTGTGACAAATATTATGGCATTTCAATGTGGTCGTGGAAGGCAAATATTGATTTTTCTTAGGGCTGATTGGTGGTTTCTGTTTCTGGAATCTACTTTCGTTACGATTAGAATTAGTTTGGCATTTCAAAGTGGGAGTTTGTAGTTTATGGTGTGTATAATTTTTAGTATTTTTTAATTTGGTTGGTATTGATGAAATTGGCGTTGTGTTCGAAATTTTTATCGTAATATGCATTAAGTTTCGGGACATGTTTTGTTTTAGAATTTCGGAATACAGAATTGGTGTTGAAATAATTTCTGGTATAAATTGTGATTTGTCTGGGTTATATTCGGGCGTATTTGACTTAATTTTGTTAGTCGGAAATGTTCGACTACTTTGTGTATCTGGTAATTGAACGTTTTCTGTGAGGTTGTTTACAAGGGAAGTTGGATTGGGCTTTAAAATTTGAATTGGGCCAGTTGGAGTTTTCTGGATACTTTGGATGACTGATTTGGACAGTGCATTTGCTATGAACACGCCAGGTCTTGCTTTTTGAGCCATGGTAATTGTTGCTTCATTTGGGATGTTCGAGTCGTCTATCTGTATTATTTTCTTTGGTCCGGCCAGTATGATATTGCCTTTAGTTGCATAACTACGTATATTTGCGTTTGTCTTGATTTCTTTAGTGGGTGAAAGTTTCGTGTTTTCCGCTTCCGAGTGCTCAAGTGGAGTGTTCTTGGTTCTCTTCGATGATATGGGTTGATGTGCCATTGAATGACTAATATCATGAGATTGTATGGTAGATTGTGATGCCATTACAAAAGGACTTGAATTTAGACTTTGTGACATCGCATCTGATCTCACATCAGACTGATGTGATCTTGCAGAAACATTCGATTCAGAATTATGTGAACGTGAAGCATTATCAGCATAACCATGTGGAAAAGTTGGAGGTAGACTTGTTTCAATATTTTCTGGATTTAAGTAATTTAGGTCGTCTGTGGTAATATTAAAAGACAGAATGGCTGTATACGTATCGGTAACAGGGAAATTATTTGACAAGGAAGTACTAGACGGGTTAAAATGTAAAGTAGATGCAGCCCTTTTTTGTGCGGTCACTGATGCAGGCTCTATATCAGCATTGTCCGATAAATTAAGTTTTGTGTTTTGTAAACATTTTGAAAGTGGTGTCGGGGCTTCAGAGTTTATATTGAAATTTGATTCTGCTGTAACATTTGTATTTGAAATAGGTTGTTCTATTTGAAAATTTGTATTGTTTGTATTGTTTTCTGATTGGTTACAAGGTTTTTTGGAAGGTGGATGTGAGGGATATGAGAAATGTTGATCCATCATATGAGGTGGAATGTGTGGTGAACTACTGGAGTTAAAGTGAGTTGAACTATAAGGATTAGGCATATTTTCTACTTGTGGCTGTAAATATGAATAAGAGGGTAAATGGGATTGTAGTTTCTCATGGTAGTCTGATACTGAAGTAAATGTTGGATGTTGCGTAGAATTAGAAAAGTTTGTTTTAGGAATATTTGAAATTGCCAGAGCAGCAGAAAACAAGGGAAAAGATGATAAATCAGATAATGGATGTAGTGGAGTAACGTTTTGGTTTTGTGGATTAAAACTGTTTGGTGATGTCAGTTGAGGAGGTTTAGCAGTGTTTCTTATACTTTGTGAAGGAGTGTACGTTGTAGTTAAAGATGTGTCATTAAATTGAGGAGATCTAGGGAGATTATAATCCATATTTGATACAAAATTTGTCGTTGTAGATGGTAGGCTTTGTGTGACTTGAGCAATTGCATTGTTGGGTTGTACTGTAAGTGTATCGTCTGTTGTTCGTTGTGATTTTCTGATGGAAGGTGAGAAATACTCGCGTAATGTGAATATTAGGTTTTCTACTGAGTCGAATGATTTGTTTCTAACGGCTAACAGAGCTTTGCCTGTGATACGTGTGACCAGAAGTTGTGCGTATCTCTTCTGTTCTTGGTCGTTTAGCCGAAACAGAAGGCATTTGGCACGTTTTTCGAAGATTTCTATTTCGTCATTAATATCGTCGGCGTCAACGTTTAGTTTTATGATCATGTTTGCTAAAACTAAAATATCAGTGGTTTTGTTTTGCGGTTTTGTTCGCTCTGATTTCCTTGTGGAAGATAAAAAATATTCGCGTAATATGTACTCTAGGTCTTCCACTGGTTCGAATGGTTTGTCTCTAGATGTCAACAGGGGTTTTCCTGTGATATGTGAGGACAGAAATCGTGTAAACATTTTCTGTTCTAGTTTCATTACACTTAGAACTGTTTTTAGAAGTGATTTGGCTCGAAACACAAAAGTTTCTACTTTCTCAATATTATCAAGCTCAAATTTGTCGACAATACCGACTAGGTTGTCGATTAGGATTAGTACTTCGTGTTGGTTATAGGTTGACATATTTGATTTAGAATGACAGTATACAGGAAATACAGGAAAAATAATAACCAAATCTGGAGTTTAAGTTATATATAAAGGTGTAAAATCAAATTTAAGAGAGAAAAGATATTACTATTAAAGTTATTATAGTACAAATATTTCTACGGAAAATTGAGTATGACAAATTGATCTACTAATTACGGTTAAAAAAAAAAATCTTACCACAGCATTTTGTTGGTGTTGAACTTCATTCTGTCTTGAATTTTAATCTTGAAATCTTGACTTGATTGTTGTTCCTTGTTGATTTTTGGTTTTACGTTGTGGTGGATGTGATTTTTGATGCCAGTTTTGGATCTCAGGCGTTTTTTGTTATTCTGCTTGGTGGTTCGTCTACTCCTTTATGTCCTTATGTCGGAAAGGACTAACCGGCTGCGCCAAATGTAGTGCCAAAAGGGTTTTAGACACTACTATATCATAAAATGTAATGCAGATGATCGTTTGTTGAATAATAATAATATGTTGTGGTGAAAAAAGGGTTCCCTTAACACTATTTAGTAATTAAATTGTAGTGCAATTAATAGTACATATAGCACTACTATATAACAATGTGTAGTGCCAATTGTAACTTCGGTACACTACTAGTGTTGCATGTAAATATGAAGAAGATGTAGTGCTAGTATTTTTGACTGTTACTACTTTGTAAGCGAATTTAGTAACTATATAAAGTTGTAATACTGTCGGCTTACTTGTAGGCCAAACACTTCACACATAGAAACTTTAAATTGTATTATGTATTTCACTGTTTGCACTTGAATCACTTCCAAACACTTCTGACTCCCCAAATAAATTAAACAAGTTATTTTCAATGTACAATATATTTTGTTTTGAAGTTCACTTGATATAATAAAATAGTTCTAATTTTACTTATTAATTTAATATAATTTGTTAACTTAATTTGAATTAATTCACTGTTTTAGCTGTTTTAGCTATCCGTTGAAATGTTTACTTAACTTGATTCACTTATTTTCTTATAATCGACTTAAAAAAAAACTCACTTATTATTAACTTTAGCAAAAATGACTGACTTGATTTTTTAGTAGAAACTGTTTTTGGATTGAATTCACTTTTAAGAGACTGACTGAGTTTTTAAAACTATTTAATTTCTGAAAACGACTGTTTTATTGATTTTCTTGTTGTAAAATTGACTCTTCTTAAATTGATTAAATAATTGTTACTGAACGACTGTCCGATTATTCATTAAAATATTACTTATATAATTAAAAAAATGATTACTCGTTGATTATTGTTTTTGAAATCGAAACAACTGACCTACTGATTTTGTTTTAATTAAATTTTATTTAATGCCAATGTCGCGAATTGATTTTATTTAAATTAAACGATATTAAAAAATATTTTAAAATAACCCAGAAAAAGGTAATTAAAAGGTAGGTTATGAAATATTTGTTTTCAATTTTAATAGAGTTTTAGGTCAATTGTTTTTATATTCATGGGTAGGAATTTAGAAGATATTGCGAATATACTTTGAGAGGTTGTTGTAGGAAAACTATGTAATTTGTTTTACTACAACAACATAGACGATCAAGACGTCGATGATGTGAACCCGACCATTTCTGATTTCCTAGAAACTTGGGTAATTCTTAGAATAATAAAAAAAAACACCTGGTTTTTATTTTTTTTTCTAGTTTTGACATGGAAATTTTTTAAGAATTTCAGATACAAGGAAAGTTTACAATAAAATTGTGCTCGAAAGGGTTAACCGATTTTAGTATTTTTGGAAGATAATAAGCAAATATTTTTAAAAATATTGCTTTGGTACAAAAAATTTATATTTTTATATTTTTTTTTATTTTTCTATATTAAAAAGTATCATTTTTCTTTTATTTTTTTTATATTTTTAAGATTTGTTATTTACCCAACGCATACTACAATTCACAAGCCTAATTTTTAGTCTTCGAGAAAAAGGCATTTAAATATATTATTACTTTGAACTCTTCTAAACTTTGTGCCATTTATTAAAAAAAATTTATCGATTTTATTGTTTAAAAGGTATTAAACACGGCTTCATAAAAAAAAACTACACAGAAAAATTGTTTAATTATTTTAAATACATGAAATTATTTGGTTTTAACTCTTCAAAAATTTAATTTTTTTAAGTAGACGAAATTTAATATTATTTGTTTTTGTTTTATTAACTTTTGTATTATTAACTGGTATTAATTATCCAGCTTCTTGTCTCACTTATATATTTCTGAAAATATGAGAATTTCTGGAAAAATGTATTTTAAGTTTTTATTTAAAATTGGTATTCTATCGTTGTGTCTCACTCTTTTCTTTATAAATGTTCAGTATTTGTTCCTTCATTATTAAGTAAGCAAGTTGTAATTATTAGCTTTTTAAATTTTTAAATTCGAAGGTATAGTGTAGTTTTTAGCTATTCGTTAGGGGCAAGCAGTTGGTGGATTAGTTTCTGATGGAAATGCATCCTTAGTAATTTAAAACTTTACCTGTTATAGTGGGTATGCAAGAAGAGTTACCTTAGCCACGGTACGTCAGGCACCATATGAAAGACGCTTACCTACCAAGTTTTGCAAGAATTGACCGGTGGTTGTGCATTGGAACTAGTAGTTCGATTAAGTGAGGAATTAATCGATGATAGAAGATAGATCGATGAGTGAAAATAGACATACCAATAAGGTCCTGTACTTGTCGCATAGATGTGGGTTTAAGGAATTAAGTTATGGTCATAATTTTTTCTTGAGATGGCCGATTATGAAAATTTTTGTTAGTCTTTGGAATGAAATGCCGAAAAGGTTTGCCACCCAGATATCGTCAATGTATTACAATATGAAATTTATTCCTTTTGTGTCTTTGTCCATGCAATGCTGCTGAAATATCTGGGCTAAGTTTTGCCGACTGAATTGCATTTTTATAAAATCTAAGAGTCCAAATGAAATCGTTATTGATGGTTTTTATATATCTTCTACAGCTACTGGAATATATCGAAAAACTCGGACGAGATCTTTTTTTGAACGATAGTGCAACCTTGCAGGTCTTGAGAGAAATAGTGGCTGTAAGGAAGATAATATCGATCTGGTAGTGGTACCGCATTTAATCGAGTATACTCCCACAAGGTTACCAGTCAGTACTATCACGTTTAGACACTGAGTGCAGAAGTAAAGAAACAAAAGACGCTGACTGCCGACACAACCAAAGTGAGTTCGTTAACTCGAACTTATTATTTGCGATTTTATTTTTTTTCCACATTTAGTCTTTGAGATCAAGAATATGGTGATTGTCCTTTCGTAACGATCCTGTGTATAACGTTATGAGTACTATGGGAATCATATTTAGGCTCCTATGCAAGACTAACAAAGAAACACAACTAGCAAACTTATTTCTTAATTTTGAGTTATAGCAGCTTAAACTTCTAAGGGGAAGCTAGTTATATTTTAATTCTACAAAGTTTCTTGTATAAAGATACAAAATCTTTTAAGAACGCAAATTTTAGATTATGATTTCATCGTTAAAAAACCTATTGAAGTTACATGCAACATACGTTTTTTTAAAATAGACGCCTGAATTATACTATCTTTTCTACGTCTAAATTAAAAAACCAAAGGTTATGGAAATCTATGTTATTGTAATCACTATCAAACATATTTAATTTATTCTTAATATTTAAATTAACCGATTGGATAGCATGCAGGACAAACGACGAAGAACCCCCGAGTTCGGATCTTGATGCGACCCATACCAAAAACTTAAATTAAAACATTAAATAATAACAGCAATAACAATAATTACGTTTAAAAAAGTGTAGATATAGTAGAACAAATATTGCAACATTTTTGTCATATTTTTTAATATCTTCTATAAGGCTTCTAAAAATTGCTTTAAACGATCTATTAGAAGCACCAAAACTATAACTTGTCAAAACAATAAATTTTATTCAACTTGCGTAAGTGCGTACAAGAGCCCATACCGAAGTTATTTCCAAAGTCTTATTCAAATAATAGCTTCGTTTAAGGCGGGGAAATTTTTCCTAATGGCCTTTATCAAGACCACTTAGCAGCTTTCAAGAAACTGTGAACGTGGGAAAACTAGTTTCGGTGAAACTGTTTAGTGTTTTAAAAGAAGTAAGAATGCTAGTTGGGAAATCATCGTATGGTCCGTTGGGCGATCAATCTTTACATCCATGGTGTTAACAGTGAGGGAAGTCTTTAAAACTGTTTATTCTTATTCTGTAATATAACTACATTACTGATTGTATCAACAAATCATCATCATATGTCTCGTAACTGAAACTATTGTGTAAATACGACGGAAATCGCAATTAAAGCTTAAAACGATGTTAAGCAATCTTACACCGTAGGTTTGGATTGGTTTACCATTAGCAGCGAAGATATTATTACAGAAATCTTTAAAAATGCTTGAACGAGAGTCGAAAGGATAACTAAAAGCCGAAGAAGATTTATTTGTGTATCCGCATTATAATGGTTAATTTTGTTTTTAATTATTTGACATATAATGAATGAAATTGATACGCCCCATTGTTCGTCGCGATAATACTACAATGCTTTAGTTGTTTGAATTTATATTAGTTTGATTGGGTTGAATGATGGGAATGATGTTTGGAATCTTCCAAACATTTCTTCGCCACTGCCCCGTACCGAAAATGATAGTAGCAAAATTTATTTTGTTTGCAACTAGAAAGCGATGAAGATTAGCCCAAGGTCAGTAATTGATTGAAATTTGGAGTACCTTGTGTTATGAGCTGAATTCGTTTTTTTCTTTACTAAAATGAAATAAATATACACCCAATGAAAGAGCTAAACAGAATTTCATTATGTTACCAAGTCGTTGTATGTAACGATTGAATTAATATTAATCAGTTAATTTTTAAATTTTTTCAAAACATTACCTATCGAATGAATAGCATTCGACGTTTCACATCTTTAGTGAACCTTTTAATTTTTTTTGTAGTTGGAATTGTATTATTAATTAAAGACTATTAATTTTTCTTTTTTTGTCAAGGAAAATTATGCAAATATACGTAACGGTATAGATTTCATTTAAATATGATAAAAAGAAGAAAATGCAATTAAACAAAAATGTAATCAATTAGTTTTTGAAAAAAAGGAAACATAATACCATATAGGGTTATAGAGAATACAATAATTGTTTAGAAATTGTTTTTGTATCACAAAATTGAACTTTAGTATTATGGTGCCCAATAAAAATACAAAAATATATATTAATATGCATTATAAAGTTACAGTAAGTTAGAGTTTTTATTTTTAAAGTTAGTTTATAACAAAAAAAATATTGCGACGCTAATGCATAGGCTGACTTCACCACAGCTCTGGAAATATAGTGTTCTCGATATATAGTTAGCTAATATCTACCAAATACTTTAATTAAAGGCTAACCTTTGGCGTTGTTCTAATTATAAAAATATTAAAGAAAGTAGAGTATCTCAACAAACATTAATTCTGTTGTACGAGAAAATACAAAAAAAAATTTTTTACCGAAAGTGACAAATTGGAAGTTGGGATGCAGAACTAATGTTAACCGTACTAAATTCTTATGTACCAAGCTTCATCCAGCTCAATTATCAGCTACAGATGTGTTAGAGCTTTAAAAAAAAACAGGTGCTTGAGGAACCCCACACCACTTTGTTCACCATCGCTCAAAAATTAATCAGTTCCTTGTCATAAATATTTGCATCTTTTTTCAAAGTGTCATCAAAATTCATTCACGAACGAATGTTGTTTGCTCCCAACAAACAAAGAAAACAAGGTGAAAAACACCTGTTGTATGGTGGACCCCCAACCCTATACCCAATGTACTCCAGAAGCTGATAAAATGTTTTTCATGTTACTTTAAAGCTTTTACCGACATTTCATGAAAATTAATCGTTACAGTAGGGAGAACCACCTGAAAAAAAAACTTTTTAGCCGGAAGTGACACACCGGAAGTTTGTATGCATAAATATTGAAAACAGTACTTAAACCTTGTATACCAAGTTTCCATAAGATCATAAGCCTGGATTAGAAGTTATTGCAGATTTAAACTTAGAGGTGTTGGGAAGGGCCCTCGCCATTTCGTCCAAATTTGAAATTAATCCAAATTTTCCATTTTCAAGTGCACCTCTATCATTTTCCAAAGTTTCATCAAGAACTTATGCAGGAATGTCAGCTAAACACCCACTCACTCACCACCTACCCACACACAGACGTACACCAACATTTTTATTGGCTATTTAGAAAGAAAATGGTCCAAAACAAAAGGAAAAAACAAAATTTGGGGTATGTAAGTTTTTTTTTTCTCGATAGATTGTATTACTGCACACAATTTAAAATTGTGGTGAAGAAAAAGATTAATAATACTAATAGACCAGGGTCGATAATTTTTGAAAACAAAAAAAATAATAGTAGGATGAAACCCATTAGAAGAGGAGGAGAATATTATAAAAATGAAAGGAAAAATAATTTACGGGCGATCTGAGGTCGGGAAGGGGAAGGGTTGAGTTTTTAAGGGTAAAAAACGGTTTATCTCGATTTCCGGCAAAACTAAAAGTCCTATGGAAAAAATTTATATGACAAAGTTGTAGGTAATAAAAAGATCTAAAACTTTTGTATCGACACTTGTTTTACATAACCTCAAAATTTATGTGAAAAATTCAAAAAACCAAGTTTTTGGTTTTTTATTTTTATCTTTTACAAAAAAATTTTTTTTTTCACGAAATTTGGTGAAAACTTACCTTTTTATGTCCCAAATACGCTGTAATTTATTTGATTGGAAATTTTTATTTGTTCACCTTATTTTGAATTAATATCGAAAAAGCACCCTAATTTTCAATCGAAAATTCACCCGTCAAAATATCAGCTTTTTTCAAAAAGTTGGTATGCTTTCTGTTCGTTGAAATCTCTACTTTCCGATGGTGAAAAAAAATATATTACTATAGTAAATCTTCTCAGAAAATGCAAAAAATGAATTGAATTTTCGATTCAAAAAACCATAGTTTTTGGTTTTTCATTTTTATCTTTTACAAAACAATTTTTTTTTTCACAAAATTTGGTCAAAACTTACCTTTTTATGTACCAAATACGCTGTAATTTATTTGATTTAAAATATTTACTTTTTCACCTTATTTTGAATTAATATCGAAAAAGCACCCTAATTTTCAATCGAAAATTCAATTCATTTTTTGATTTTTCTGAGAAGATTTACTATAGTAATATATTTTTTTTTCACCATCGGAAAGTAGAGATTTCAACGAACAGAAAGCATACCAACTTTTTGAAAAAAGCTGATATTTTGACGGGTGAATTTTCGATTGAAAATTAGGGTGCTTTTTCGATATTAATTCAAAATAAGGTGAACAAATAAAAATTTCCAATCAAATAAATTACAGCGTATTTGAGACATAAAAAGGTAAGTTTTCACCAAATTTCGTGAAAAAAAAAATTTTTTTGTAAAAGATAAAAATAAAAAACCAAAAACTTGTTTTTTTGAATTTTCACATAAATTTTGAGGTTATGTGAAAAAAGTGCCGAAACAAAAGTTTTAGATCTTTTTATTACCTACAACTTTGCCATATAATTTTTTCCATAGGACTTTTAGTTTTGCCGGAAATTGAGATAAACCGTTTTTTACCCTTAAAAACTTACCCCTTCCCCTTCCCGACCTCAGATCGCCCGTAAATTATTTTTCCTTTCATTTTTATAATATTCTCCTCCTTTTCTAATGGGTTTCATCCTACTATTATTTTTTTTTACTTTTTATTATTTTTAAAGGCTTCTACCCTGGTCTATAAATCGATAATAGAAAAAAAATCTTTTTATTGAGGTGAATTGATAATTAAATAAAAAACAAACGCCAAACCTTTATTTACACTGTTTTGTTTGTAAAATTGTGAAATGCAAACAAGTAGCTGAAACAAATACATAAACCAAATAAAAATCAACAAACATTTGATAAATTTTAAATAATGTATTGTTTGGTACTAGGGCCAAATAAGTATCAGAATTGTAGAGAACCATATATTACAACGATACAACTGTGGTCAGGCATTGAAGAAAATTAACAATTTTCCCTGTTTAAGCGTCGGGGTGGTCATAAACTATTAAACCATACCATCAACGGAGTTGAACTGTACAAGCGGAACAACAATCAACTGCATAAGTTATGTTTTTTAATTTTTTTTTGGCTTTGCTTTTTATTTTATTTTCCATTACATTTCTTCATGGTTTTATGTCCATATTTTCGAGATTACATTTTTCTTGATATTTAAAAATTTCAATGAATAACTAATTTGGAAATTATGACGAGTTTATGAAAAAACACTAATTTTTGATACTATTTCAATTTATTGATTTACCCTTTCGATTTAAACAGCTATGCTGTCATTCTCAAGGTATTTTCTAAACCTAAGGTAAACATGCACTAGAATCAACACGTAACAATAATGGAGACAGGCTCATCGATTGTTGTGTCACAAATCAACTATTCATAGGAGGCAGCAAGTTCCCACACAAGAACATACACAAATACACTTGGACATCACCAAATGGAAGAACCAAGAATCAAATTGATCACGTACTGGTGAATAAGAAGTTTCTATCCTCACTACAAGACGTCAGAGCAAAGCGAGGAGCAGACATACACAGCGACCACCAACTGGTAATTGCAACATTCAAAATTAAACCAGCCGCTGTAAAACACAACAAGCCATGTCAGAGGAAATTCAACATCAACAGATTGAGCGACAAAAATACAAATAACATCTTCAAAGAGTCGCTCCAGCTCAATCTACCAAACAACGAAACCTCCAGTATTGATGAAAAATGGGAACAAGTAAAAGAAGCTTACGTCAAAACTGCTACAGATGTGCTTGGATACCAAGACAAATCACGGAAACCATGGATTAGCGATGATACATGGAAGAAAATTGAAGAGCGTCGACAGCTCAAGTTGCAGTTGTGTCACCAGAACACAACCGAGATCCGCAACAAATATGAAAGTACAGCAAAACAAGTTAAAAAGATGGCAAGGAATGATCGCAGAAGATATACGGAAAGCATTCTCAAGACTGCAGAAACAGCAGCAGCTAATAGAAATATGCGCACACTACACAAATGCGTGAGAAAGCTCACCAACAAATATACAAACACTCCATCAATAAAGGATGAATCTGGTCAAACCCTCACAACACATGAAGAACAGCTAAATAGATGGAAAGAATACTTCGAAGACAACTGCCACCAACATGAAGATAATATGCAGTCTCCGGATGACAACTATAACGAAACTATTAGCACCCATCCACCAACGGAACGGGAAGTTAGAGATGCCATACAGAAACTCAAGAATAACAAATCTGCTGGTACAGATAATATATCAGCAGAATTACTCAAAGCAGATGTAAACACAACAGCAGAAGCTCTAACACCACTATTAGCTGATGTATGGAACGAAGGTAAAATACCAACCAAATGGAAAGAAGGTTTAACCATAACAATCCCAAAGAAAGGTGATCTAAGAGAATTCAAAAATTGGAGAGGTATTTCTCTGCTCAACACAATAATGAAAATACTAGCGATGATCATTCTCGAAAGAATATCTCCATCAATCAACATGAAACTAAGAAATGAACAAGCCGCCTTTAGACCAGGAAGAAGCTGTACCGATCATATCAACACAATCCGTATCATCATTGAGCAATCAAATGAATGGAATTCACCATTGT
>CAVNZG010000092.1:0-44951 GCA_963693315.1 Diogma glabrata
TTTTTTATTCGAATTTTGATTCATTTTAAATTTTCACTGCTAACTGATATTAGTGTAACTTAGATTTGACAGATTTTTGGGATTTTTCGGATAATAAAAAAGTTATAGACGAATTAAAATGTATTTTTGAATTCAACGGCCTCCCACAGACAATATGAAAATGGAATTGCCCAAGTATATTTTTTTTTTTTCACAAAAACGATAAGCAGGCTACAGACCTTCAATCAATTTGTCAATCAATTCGAAAACGAAAACAAACGAAAACAAACGAAATAAAATTTAGTGTAAAAATCTCCTAAATTTTATTTCGTTTATTTTCGTTTTCAATTGATTGACAAATTGATTGAAGGTCTGTAGCCTGCTTTAAGAGAAAAAAAAACACGAAACAACAAAAACGAAATAAGAAAATTTAGTTTATGAAATGCTTTTGGGGCGGATGAACGTATTATTTTTCTTTGTTTTTAAATATTATTACAGACAGCAAATCTTTCTTATATTTTCAGTTATTATTATTTTTATGATTTTCGAAATAAGAAAATTTAGTTTATGAAATGCTTTTGGGGGAATAAACGTATTATTTGTCTTTGTTTTTAAATATTATTAGAGACAGCAAATTTTTCTTATATTTTCAGTTATTATTATTTTTATGATTTTCGAAATAAGAAAATTTAGTTTATGAAATGCTTTTGGGGGGGATAAACGTATTATTTTTCTTTGTTTTTAAATATTATTAGAGACAGCAAATTTTTCTTATATTTTCAGTTATTATTATTTTTATGATTTTCGAAATAAGAAAATTTAGTTTATGAAATGCTTTTGGGGGGGATAAACGTATTATTTTTCTTTGTTTTTAAATATTATTAGAGACAGCAAATTTTTCTTATTTTTTCAGTTATTATTATTTTTATGATTTTCGAAATAAGAAAATTTAGTTTATGAAATGCTTTTGGGCGGGATAAACGTATTATTTTTCTTTGTTTTTAAATATTATTGGAGACAGCAAATTTTTCTTATATTTTCAGTTATTATTATTTTTATAATTTTCGAAATAAAAAAATTTAGTTTATGAAATGCTTTTGGGGCGGATAAACGTATTATTTTTCTTTGTTTTTAAATATTATTAGAGACAGCAAATTTTTCTTATATTTTCAGTTATTATTATTTTTATGATTTTCGAAATAAGAAAATTTAGTTTATGAAATGCTTTTGGGGGGGATAAACGTATTATTTTTCTTTGTTTTTAAATATTATTAGAGACATCTAATTTTTCTTATATTTTCAGTTAATAAAATAATAAAAATGGAGTTTATGAAATGCTTTTGGGGAGGGATAAACGTATTATTTTTCTTTGTTTTTAAATATTATTAGAGACAGTAAATTTTTCTTATATTTCAGTTAATATTATTTTTATGATTTTCGAAATAAGAAAGTTTAGTTTATGAAATGGTTCTGGAGGGGATAAACGTATTATTTTTCTTTGTTTTTAAATATTATTAGAGACAGCAAATTTTTCTTATATTTTCAGTTATTATTATTTTTATGATTTTCGAAATAAATTTAGTTTATGAAATGCTTTTGGGGGGGATAAACGTATTATTTTTCTTTGTTTTTAAATATTATTATAGACAGCAAATTTTTCTTATATTTTCAGTTATTATTATTTTTATGATTTTCGAAATAAGAAAATTTAGTTTATGAAATGCTTTTGGGGGGGATAAACGTATTATTTTTCTTTGTTTTTAAATATTATTAGAGACAGCAAATTTTTCTCATACTAGGAGGGCACGGCGTGCTCCGCTACGCTTATTAATAAAGTTTTTGCGTAGACATTTCGTTGACGTAGAAGCAATGATTTCAAAAAGTGGTAATGAGATATGCTAGCATATAATTTTTGATTTTTCTTTTTAAATATATGAATGAAAAATAATCAGAACTCTAGCTGATCATTTCGGATATATGAAAAATTAGCGATCAAATATGTTTTCAAGTTAGCTTATTTGATCTCTAACTTATTTGATCGCTAATTTTTCATATATCCGAACTGATCAGCTAGAGTTCTGATTATTTTTCATTCATTTATTTAAAAAGAAAAATCAAAAATTATATGCTAGCATATCTCATTACCACTTTTTGAAATCATTGCTTCTACGTCTACAAAATGTCTACGCAAAAACTTTATTTATAAGCGTAGCGAAGCACGCCGGGCCCTCCTAGTTGAAATAAATACATCAAAGATAGCAAAAAACAAAACAAGTTTGTTGTTTAATTTGTTAGGGGAATATTTAATAAACTATAGAACTGTTAAAGAATTTTAATCAAATTCACTAGTTGTGGAATGAATACAATTACAATGGAAGACATACGCATGGAAAGCATATATTCTTTAGTAGTCGTGGATAAAATTATTTATCCACGACTTCTAAAGAATATATGCTTTCCATGCATATGTCTTCCATTGTAATTGTATTCATTCCACAACTAGTGAATTTGATTAAAATTCGTTAACAGTTCTATAGTTTATTAAATATTCCCCTAACAAATCAAACAACAAATTTGTTTTGTTTTCTCTATCTTTGATGTATTTATTTCAATTTGGCGATACAAATTTTTGTATGAAAACTGGAAATTACACGAAATATTTTACAGTCGTGGATAAAATAGCATCTTGTATTCGCTTAGGATGATGGCAATTCTTCACTCGGATGATTCCCTCCACTCGCTACGCTCGTTTCGGGAAACTTCATCCTTGTGAAGAATTGCCTTCATTCTAAGCTCATACAAGAATCTACTATTCCAAATTATAATCACAATAGCTTTGATACGTTTTGTTCAAGAATCAAATTTTAACTTAAATTCTCTTATTTGTTTTAGTTGAATTTGGTTTATGGTTGGGAATGTGATTTTTTTAGCATCAGGGTTGTTTTTAATCAGAAATTTGATCTTTCAATTAAAACAATAAAGAATTATTGTTTTAATTGAAGAAAACGTTTTTATTTTATATAATACAAAATTCTTTGTCAAAGAATAAAGTAGTGTAATCAATTCGTGCTTAATGAATTTTATTCTCTCGGAAATTTAAAATTTTCGCTCGTGCCTCGCTCAAATTTTAAACTTTTGCTGAGAATAAGCTATTTCATTGCACTCTGATTGTTTAAAATACTATTATATTTGTGATGTCACTGATTTTACTAAAGGGACGTTCCATTGAAAATCAAACTTACTCAAATTTGCTTTGATCTACTCTACCTCGACCAAGTTGTGTAGTTGAAAAGCAGTTTAATTTTCGATTTTATTTAGATCGGTTATAAACTTGTTTTGGTATTTTTAATAATAAAATAGACCAGTCAGATCTAAATATCAGCCCAAAATAAAAAATTTTAATAATAATAAAATTGTATGGTTTTTTTGAAAATTTTTTGGCATTTCATTGGTGATCTACTCAAAAGCTGCTTTGAGCAACTATTTTGTTCCAAAGGAAAGCATGTTATGACATTAGTGACAATTTTACTTTAAAGTTAACCATAGTTAATTTCGAAACGCACCCAGATATGTTTAGAATTCTGAATTGTGTCAAAATGGCATTTAAAAAAATAAATATTTATGTATTCAAATTTTTTAAAATTTGTATGAAAATAATGAAGGATATACATTTACTAACACTTTTGTTAGCAGTATTTATTTTAATTTTTCTTACTTTGACAGAAACTAATAATAGTTTCTGTCAAAGTAAGAAAAATTAAAATAAATACTGCTAACAAAAGTGTTAGTAAATGTATATCCTTCATTATTTTCATACAAATTTTAAAAAATTTGAATACATAAATATTTATTTTTTTAAATGCCATTTTGACACAATTCAGAATTCTAAACATATCTGGGTGCGTTTCGAAATTAACTATGGTTATTTCATTATGTCTTAAAGATATTTTTTCTGTCATTCAGTCAAAAATATTTTCGTAAAATTTAAAAATTGTTACCGCCCTTCAACCAATTAGATGCACGATTGTTTATGTCTGAAAGATATTTCTTTTAAATGTATCATTGCCCTAACAGAAAAATGGATTTTAAAAGTAAGTTTTACCAATAATCAATTACAATTAACTTAATTTGATGATTTAATTACAATTAAAATAATTTGTTTACTTTAGGCGATAATCACAACAAAAAATAAAAATTTGGTCTAATGTGAAAATGCCTAAATCCATATGAATAAGTAAACAAACTATTTTAATTGTAATTAAATCAACAAATTAATTTAATTGTAATTGATTATTGGTAAAACTTACTTTTAAAATACATTCTTCAGTTAATCAGTTTTAATTGTCAAGCAAAAAATATCTTTTTTGATTATATTTTATGTCTTAAAGATATTTTTTTTGTCTTTCAGTCAAAAATATTTCGTAAAATTTAAAAATTGTTACCGCCCCTCAACCAATTAGATGCCAAATTTTTTATTTATTTATTTATTTATTTATTTCATCAGCAATACATTGTATCATAGATTAATTATTATGAGCATTAAAATTAAAAAAAAACTAACAATACTAAATTATGAGCTAATTCAAACAAATAAAAGACTAAAACATTAAAATAAAAACAAAAAGAACGATTTAGAGTTTAATAAAACAGTTTAATAAAATTCAAAATAGATACTTGTCATTAAGAGTTTAAAGAAATTTAGTTTAAATTGAATGTAATAGTTTTAGTTTGATTCTATTCTTAAACACCATTCTGGATATATTAAAATCAAAGACATCCGAAAAAAAGTTGAAGTGTCTTGAAGCGGAAAAGAAAGACATTTCTTTTGAAAGACATTTCTGAAAGACATTTCTTTTACATGTATCATTGCCCTAACTTTAATCTTGCGTCTTTAAATGTAGCATAGTACAATTTAGAACTTTTAAATTAAAATGTAGCATAGCATTAGTTTTTTTATAAAATTCAATGTATGTAAGAACTAGGCAAGCTTGTATAATTAGAGAGATGCTCGGTTGCTTGAACATTTGCTAAATGAGAGTTAGCTAAATCGCAAATAAGAAATATTTGACAAACAAAAATTTAACTAAATAACAAAATAAGGAAACTTTTTTGAAAATGTTTGATTTAAAGGTCAAATCGCGAGCAAAAATAGTTAAATGGAGAATTAAAAAAGTTATCGAAGATTTAAATTTTTTTAACAAAAAATTTACATAAACATTTATTTATTAGATTCAGGTTTAGTCAATTGATTTCTCTAGGGATCACTATTGTTGTTATACTCTAGCCGTGCTAGTATTGAATTACAAGCTTGTATCGGCGAGAAGAAGGTGACTTGTCTTAACTTGTGTCAGTAGTGTAGGGGTAATATCGAACATTTCCACGAAAAAAAATAAGAAATGAGGGAATATCGAACATTTTCATGAAAAAAAATTAGAAATGAGGGAGTATCGAACATTGAAAGAAAAAAAAGGAAAAAAGCATTGATTTTTTCAGGAGTGAATATATGAACAGTATCTTTTTTGTTTTAAAAATAGATTATTCAATGTAAAAGATGTATGTTCGTGGGAGGTCGTCAAATGTTTTAAAAGAAGATGAGAAAAACGAAAGTGAATATAATTTATTTTTTTTTACTTCGGCTACAACAATTTCATTTAGAATGTTGTTGAAAGAAACTAAAGTCAAAATGATTTTCATTATTTTTTTGTTATCTAATAAGAAAAAATATGGTAATATGTTATCTAATAAGAAATAAAAAAATGGATTTAGTCATACTATCTATAAAACAGAATGAGAAAGCAAAATATGAAAAAGCAGCTGAAATTAATTCAATTGCATTGAGAGAAAAAACAATTCATATGATTTTTGATTTTTAAAGAATGAGTTTGTGTTTTAATCTTATTTTGCAAATAATTTTTGCGGGAGGTCGTTTAAATTTTTCGAATAAAATAAATTTAATGAATAAAAAAAAAAAACGTTGACAAAAAAATTGCGAAGATTTTTTTTTTTGTATGTAACAAAATTGTTTTTGTTGTTCAAAGTGAAAAAAAAAAAAATTGTATCGTAATAGCGTCTCGATATTGTCCCACTTTTCTTAAAAGCAACAAAAACGTGTTTCTTTATTTTTTGCCTCGTATCTTTTATGTTGTTATGTAAGATTTGATTTTGTAAGATTTTGATTTTTTCATTGGGGCACATGTGTTGTTCTAGTTTTCTGTTGTTATATAAGATTTGTGTATAAAGCGACCAAAGAAGAATTTGAACAAATTGTGTTGGAAAAAAATTATGATGTGTTGGAAAACAAAAACTTTTTATTTGGAATTTTAGATTAGAGAAAAATTGTAAATAGATGCTCGAAATGGCTTCTTCATTTATTTTAAAAATATGTTAAACGAAAAAAGAACACATTAATCAATTTTTCATAACGAATTTATTTTATAGAAAAAACATTATATTTTATACATTAATTGTAAAAAATTATTAGTTATCAAAATTGCTGCACATCCTGTTGGAACTGTGTTTCGGCTTCTTCATTTGTCTCTAGCTTCTCGCGAAGCTCAAAGAAAAAAGGAAAAAGCAATGACAACAGCAATTGCATTGAAATTAGTTCAATTGCATTGAGAGAAAATAAAAAAATATACTATTATAAATAGATAGAATTTTGTTGTTGTTATTGTTGTCGACGCTTCTGTTTGTATGTATCAGAATTTGTTATCCAATGATAAAAAATAAACACAATTTCTATTAAAGAGATGTTTATGAAAGATTTTCGCTTGTCTGGGATGCCTGGTCTTAATACATTAATTTTTTATTAAAACAGCTGACCATCCATCTCGAATTGTGTTTCGTCTTCAACCAATAACGCCATTGGTTTCACACGAAACTCATATAATGGCGCGTTCAATTTGGAAGCATCTCTTCCGATGAATTTGATCAGCATATTTGTGATGTTGGCTTCTTGTCCAACAAATAATTTTGTTAGTCTTGGCGGCAAATATAAATTCCCGCTATCTTTGATGACCAACACAACCCGGTCCCCAAATTTCGTCTTTACCAGCTTGTAGCTGGTCACCTCACGCTCGATGTTAAGCCCCAATTCTTCTGGCTTTAATATTTGGCTTTGCACAGTCCGTGCTGCGCTGTTTAACGATTCGATAAAAGAAGAAGCCTAGAAAATTAAAAAACAATTAAAATAAATTAATTAGTATAGCTTGTGAGGATTACTTACCATTATGAATTTTGGTTTTAGTTATGTTTTGCAAAATAAATTCTCAAGTGATGTGTTGTTCACCTTAGTTTTTCTGATTATGATTTCGAGATTGGTTTTATGCAGTTATTTATATACTATTTTTCTTATTTCAAACTCCAAAAAAAGAAAAATGACCAAAAATGATTTGAGATTGATTTTATGCAATTATATTTATACCGTTTTTCTTTTTTCAAACTCGCTGTGTGGTCTAATTTTTATAATATTATAAATAGATAGCGGCTCTCACACATTTTCATATATGTGTTAATTGATTTTTCACGTATGAATATATAACTAATGTAAGATTTTGGTAGTGAAAAAATGGATTGCGAAGATCTATATCTATAAAACCATTGTTTTTTTGTTGAATGAAGTTGAAAAATGAATAAAAACTTGTTTATTCGCGGTACTTGGCTTTTTTTTACGCTAAATAATTAAGTAAGATTTTAATTTTTTTACCGCGGTCTGTCGTCCAAGTCCACTGATGTTATGCAATAATGCAACAAGAAAAATATGACAGAAAATTAATAATATAAAAGATGAGAAATATAAATTTGGTATTGCATTTGATGAGCTCTTAAGGAATTAGTAAATGTTATTCGTAGTATAGTAAATTGTTTTCAATGTTTTTTTTTGTCGTTGTGATGACACATGAAAATAAGTAAATAAAAAATACTATAAAAACTTGTCATGTATGGTAATTTTTAATTTTTTGTTGAATTCAAACTTTTTTTTTCTTAAGAATAAATATGAATTGTGTTGGACGATATGTGTCGATTAACTTTTTAGATTGATTATCTTTCTTAGTAACATATTAGTACTGACTGTTTTAATCGCCATAAAAAATTAATTTGTTTTGGCCCGTCTTATTCTTATCATTTCTGTGTCCCAATTTACCCCAAAGCTCATTGTCTAGAGAGTAAACAAGAACGAACCATATTTAAGAGACTTTTTCAAAGGGCTTGATAAATAAAAAGACATCATTTTTGCTAACATTATATATTTTCCAAATTTATTATTTCTTTTATTTTATTTTTAGTTAATTATTAAAGTTTTTTCTCTAATATGATTTTTAAAAATAACTGTGCCTAAGTTTTTTCATTCGCTGCACCATTCGTCTTGTGTGGCGTGATTTTCGAATGAGTCAAATACTTCTTTCCAAACCACCCGATCAGGGCAATTAAGAAGATGAATTTGTAAATAGAAGAAAAAATGTTAAATCAAAATATTTATTAATTTGAGTATTAAGCTAACGAATTACCTCATAGTCTTCTTTTGGAATTACATGGTAAATATTATATTTACACATAATAACCTGTATTCCTGACGGATGCTTGTCTTTACAAGTGTTAATGTGACGGAAGAAGTTTCTGTAGGTTATTTGATGATTCACATTGTATGGACATATATATTTTTTTACTCCTACCAAACTAGTTATCTAAATATAAAAAATAAATCAATTAACGAAATAAAATTAAAATTTCAATTTTAACTTACCATGTATATTGTTTTTTACTAATGTAAATTATTTCAGTCTTGTATCGTTCTTAAATACTAGATTTATCATACGTATCCTACATTTATCATACGAATTCCTTAATGTATATGCGCTTTCCCTTTCTAACAAAATGAATAGTTGATCTCTAGTAAACAAGAACTAAACTATGTAGTTGCTAGATGCTATGGAATTTACAAATGAAAATCCAGTATCTGAACCATTTTTTCTGAGAAACTTCAAACCATACCTTTCAATTGAAAAATTTTGCTACATTAACAATATCTATAGAAGAATTATACAACATTTGACTGTGATTATTTTAAAATTTATGTCAAAAATGCTGCTTGAGTAGGCTTATGTAGATAATTTTGCAACTATAGATGTTTACTTGGTTAAAATCAGCTCCACATATAATTTAAAATCAAAAATAACCCCAAAAATACTATAATAAATCCTATAAATACTATAATTACTCAGAAAAATATTTTTAAAGCATATTATCGAGTATTTTGCGTCTATAGTTTTTTGTTGTTTCATTAACATTTTGATAGAAGTCTCATTTTCTTATCATTTTAAGTTGAAATATTTTAAAAGAGAAAAAAATGCAGTTTTTGCAAAAAATATTGAAAAAATAGAGCTCAAACATTTCGTATCTTACTTTAGTTTTCATAAGCCCATTGTAAATGTTAGCTGCGTTTTTTTCATTTGGGTCAGGGTCAAGGTCTAGATCAACTCTATTTTTTACATGTAAAAACAACAACAACATAACCCAGATATTTATCTGGGTCTAGATCAATGATCTAAAATATTTTGGTTACATAAAATTGCAAGAGATGGCGAAACGTAGGTTTTGATTTTATAAGGTTGGTATGGTCATTTTAAAACTTATAAATGTCAAAGAATATTTATTCAAAATAAAAAAACTGTCAAAGATACTTTGTTAAATTTGTTTAAAATCAATTTTAATATGTTTTGTTTTCAACATGATTTCAATAAATTTGCTTAAAATTAAATTTAAAGCAATATCTACGATATAAAATCCATATTTTTTAAAGAATAGATGGTTACAATTTTTAATTAATTATCAATTATTTTATTTCATTTTATTTCACGCCATTTGCAATAATCAATGAACATTGCCATATGTAAAATAATAGATTAGTGTTTCTGATTAAATTTTTTTGAATTTTTTTTATATGAAGTTTTATTTTTCAAGAGACGTTAAATATTTTTTGAATTTTTTTTATATAGAGTTTTAATTTCAAAATGGCGCTACAAGTTCACAATCTTTTTTCTTCTCAGCTCAGTGTTGCCAACAATTTAAAATATAATATTTGTTTCCTTTGCGTGACCCACATCGTTTTTTTCAAACCTTGACCCTGATCCAAATGAAAAAAACGCAGCAGTTGATTTGGATATTTCTCCACTCGAAAATGATAATTAAAAGATGCGATCAATTGTGAATTGCAAGCAATGTTAATAAAGTTTGACTTAAAGAATATGAACAGTATGAGCTCGCTAATAATTAATGACTTTTAAAAGAATGTAATATGTTTTTATTTCCGCATTACGAAATTTCTCACCTTCCGAGCGGTGGGTATCCACGCACAACTTTTCTGAGAAACTTCAAACTATACCTTTAAATTGAAAAATTTGCTACATTGACAATATCTATAGATGAATTATACAACATTTGCCCGTTATAATTTTAAAATTTATGTCAAAAATGCTACTTGGGTAGGCTTATTTAGATAATTTTGCAACTATAGATGTTTATTTGGTTAAAATAATCACCACAAATAATTTATCAAATCAAAAATCTTCGTCCATTGGCTGTTCTTCTGAACCCCATCCTTCTACAATACAGCAAGAGAAACTTGATTTGCCATTTGCCTTGGCAGGATTAGAAACCCTGCATCACTCAATTAAAGTGGTTTTTTGTGAATATATATTTTTTTTGTCCGCGTTTTAAATGATTCTAAACGGCTGTTAAAATCTTTGTAGACGTTTAGACTGTGCTTAGCATTGTGACAATCTTTGGCAAAATGGTTTTTTGTGAATATATATTTTTTTTGTCCGCGTTTTAAATGATTCTAAACGGCTGTTAAAATCTTTGTAGACGTTTAGACTGTGCTTAGCATTGTAACAATCTTTGGCAAAATGGTTTGGCCTTAGCTGAACGTCCTGGCTTGACTGGAATTTTTTCTGAAGTATCTGCATTTTTTTTTTTGTAAGTTGGTTTTATTAAAAAACATTTTTGTTTAATTTTTTTTTGTTAATTTTTTTTTTTCATTTTTTTTTTCTTCGTTTTTTTTTTGTTTTTTTTTTTGTTAATTTTTTTTTTTCATTTTTTTTTGTTTTGTTTTTTATTTTCATTTTAATTTTTTTTTTATTTTTATTTTTTATTGTTTTTTATGACAAAATGATAGCTTGTGACAAAACTTTGACAAAATGGCTTGGCCATTGGCTGAACAATCTGCTGAATTCAGAAGAGTCTGAATATCATAACGATAATGAAGAAGGCAATCCAGAAGGAAATTATGGCAATGAAGAGGACCAACTATATTTTGCAACTTCGTGATTAGTTTGTCATTCTTTATTTTTTCAAGCTGTACGTTATACAAATAACAGTTTCAAGTGTGCTGTAAAACTGCCTCTCATTTATAAGTTTTTTTAAAGAAAACTACTGAAATGACAGAAACAAAAACCGTACGCTTTTCCAATAAGTTATAAGGCTCGAGATGAGTTTGTCATTCTTTATTTTTTCAAGGTGTACGTTATACAAGAAATGACAGAAACAAAATCCGTACGCTTTTCCAATAAGTTAGAAGTGCATGTTATGTATGTATAGAATTTCGCCTACAGAGCTGCTCGAAAGGGACGTTATGAAGAATATGCACGTGATAGAAATAATATATTCAATGTAGGTAAATGTGTGAAATTAATGCTAGGCCATTGGCTGAGCAATCTGCTGGTAGAAAAAATATTCCTGTATTGGCGACATGACTGGTATTTTGGTAAAACAGATATTTGGTAGAACGAGTTATAGTCAGAATGAAGAATCCGAGGAAGATGTTGATTTAGAAGAGTCTGAATATCATAACGATAATGAAGAAGGCAATCCAGGAAATTATGGCAAAGAAGAGGACCAACTATATTTTGCAACTTCGAGTGAAGAAAACGATGGCGATTTGTTGTTCATACCGTTTACAGCAAAACACACATCTCCAAGATCTTCGTCGATTCATTCAAATTCACGTTTCGCCCTGTTGCAGCTGCAAATTCACAGACTGGAACAGCAGCTGCTGCGGCAACAACAACAACGGTGACGACAGCCGAACCGACTAGGACAAATAAAAACTCTAACACGTAATTATTATTATTAAAGCATTTAAAATTTTTTATTTTTATTTGAATCAAGTCGTTTTTAAATATTTTTTCCCAATCACATCTTTTATTCTGCACTCAATTTTATGTTTTAGCTCTTTTAAACATTTTGGTGCAATATTCCAGTAAATATTTGAATTGTCTTCTAAACACTGGTTGAAAATTTTAAGCATGATTTGGTCCTCCATATTGGACGGCTGCTGTTGATGAGGCAAATAGGTGTAAATTCCCTTTTCAGTTTCTCCAGTGTAAAATTCGGTAATTTTTCGTGTTGGATCTACTATCTTATTATTAAATTCATTCCAAAAGTGTACGCCGATATTTATAACAGTATTGTTTTTATTGTATTGAAGGTGTCCAACAACTAATTGGGATTCTAAGTTATATTTTTTTAATGTTGTCCACAGTATTAAGTTAGCTGGAAGACAAACACCATATATACGCGCCCTAATAAATTCTTGCGAAATTATTTCGGAGATTAAATTTACCAACACCAGATTTCGTTTTAAATTATTATTCGAAATCATAGCAATTATAGTCGTGGACGTACAAATTGTTGAGTGAAACACCAATTTATCAAGTTTTCAAAAAGCTTAAATAACATTAAAGCAATAAATCAATTAAGAAAAGAAGAATACAATCTTCAAAATTTGTTTTGGTTTGGTCAAATTTCACAAATTGTTTGAGGAAATCACGATTTCGAAATTTTTTTCTTGCTTATTTGCGTAATTCGTTTATCACTTCTTGACGCTCCATTTTGATTGAAGTTATTGGTTGTTCTAATAGCTTCCACACGACGCTGGCTATTTATAAATGTTCAATGCTGTTGATCAAATAGTAAGTGTTGATAAATTCATTTGATTTTAGTTTATTAAGTTGTTCGTATGTTTATTTTTAAACGACAATAAATCATGTTTCATTGTAATTGGCTGCAATACAGAAATTTTCAAACCACAACTGCTGTTGATTAATGATAAAGATTTTATTTGCTTTGCTTGGGATGACTGGAATCTATTTTTCAACCAAATTGGATTAGGTCAACAATATTTTGAGGAAGATGACATCGAAAAATTCAAATACAGAAGAATGGAGAAGAATGGGGCAGATTGCAAGAGTTAGCACCTTTGATTCGCTCAATATATAGCTGGTGAAGGTTAACTTACAAGGATGTAAGAGTCTATTACAATTTATATATGCAAAAATGTGTTCGGAAAAGTTTCTTATTAGTTGATTGCACACTTTTACTTACATTGAACATGTTTGATCATGTTTACAATCTGAAAGAGTTTATTTTTGGGTCGTTCACCTTTTTTATTTAGTCTTTTGGCTAGAGTGACCATTCGTACTGATTTTATCAGTACAGTACTGATTTTCTAGCTTCTGTACTGATAGACATATGCGGTACTGATTTTTACTGATTTTTAAAATTATGTACTGAAAGTACTGATTTTTAAGAAAATTGTTGAATTTTACTTTAAGCTTCAATTTAAATAAGGAAATAAAACAATACGTGTCATCGTTTGGTATAAACTTGTAATAAAAATTATTTGAAAAATAGTACATTTTGCTACAAGAGATGAAAACGCTGCTTTTTCGTGAGTGAAAATTTATTCACGAGACGTGTTAGCGTCGAGTGGGGCAAACGTAAAATGTTTCTCGAACGTAAAATGTTTCTCGCGTAGGAAATACAATTTTTTCTATGATAACAATTGAAAAGTCTATTTTCATCACGCTTAATGACCTGTGAAAATGGGTTCTTTTACAACTATGTAGTGTAAAAAGAATAACAAATTGCAGTTGCTATGGTTTCTCATATAATTTTACAAAGTTTTTTAAACAACGCAACCATCAAAAAATAGAATATGAATTTTTAATGTTATGTTGTCAATTTTTAATTTTATAATTTATAGTAAATATCGATTAAAAATATACTATCATAGAAAAAATTGCATTTCCTACGCGAGATAAAAACGTTTTTCGTTCGTAAACAACTGTTTACTTACAAAAAACAATGTTTTCATCTCTTGTAGGAAAATATGCTATTTCAAGCAGGCTTAAGAAAATAGACATTTCATTTGCTATCATAGAAAAAATACTTTTATTTTTAAAAGGTGGAGTTACCCACGGAAAAAAGATCAAAATTCTAACCGTGTTTCAGAAGCAATCGTGGCGGAAAGTTGTATTTCACAAAATTCTGGTGTTGGTCTCAACAAAATTTCCTTAAAACTAATTAAAAAAATTAAAACAGATTTGTCTACTTCGTTCACACATTACCTTTCGGCTTAGAAGAGTCATAGGTGACTAAGGATGCTACATATTTTAACTTTTAAAATTTTGTACTGATTTTACTTAGAAAAAAATGGTCACCCTACTTTTGGCTAAAGTATTTTTTAAAGGAAAAATTCGCGATCAGATCGTTGTAATCAGTCATATTGGTTTTTAATCCATTTTCAAATTGTTTCATTGGTTTTCCACTACACTGGTTTACCGTTTGATGATAAATCTGGTGAAAGATCGTACGAAAACTGAAAAACTGTACAAGAGCAGTGAAAATCTTCAATTTTACCCGAGTTTTAATTTATTTTTTAGTTTTTAATTTTTATTTTCCTTGAATCTAACAAGTAAATGATCTTATTTCAAATAAGTTAGTGGTTTACATTTATAAGCATATAAATAATTTATTCTACAACATAAATTAAATGGAAATGTGCGTTCTAATTTTCAAAATGCATCATGAACCTAGTTTTGAAAATAATTTCACGGTGATTTTGTGTTAAAATTGTTGAGATTATTGATTCAATATTTTTTATACGCCTTTGAAACCTATTTCTATCACGTGCATATTCTTCATAACGTCCCTTTCGAGCAGCTCTGTAGGCGAAATTCCATACATATATAACATGCACTTCTAACTTATTGGAAAAGCGTACGGATTTTGTTTCTGTCATTTCTTGTATAACGTACACCTTGAAAAAATAAAGAATGACAAACTCATCTCGAGCCTTATAACTTATTGGAAAAGCGTACGGTTTTTGTTTCTGTCATTTCAGTAGTTTTTTCTTTAAAAAACTTATAAATGAGAGGCAGTTTTACAGCACACTTGAAACTGTTATTTGTATAACGTACACCTTGAAAAAATAAAGAATGACAAACTAATCTCGAAGTTGCAAAATATAGTTGGTCCTCTTCATTGCCATAATTTCCTTCTGGATTGCCTTCTTCATTATCGTTATGATATTCAGACTCTTCTGAATTCAGCAGATTGTTCAGCCAATGGCCAAGCCATTTTGTCAAAGTTTTGTCACAAGCTATCATTTTGTCACAAAAAACAATAAAAAAATAAAAATAGAAACAAAATTAAAATGAAAATAAAAAACAAAACAAAAAAACAAAACAAAATAAAACGAAGAAAAAAAACGAAGAAAAACAAATGAAAAAAAATAATTAACAAAAAAAAAATACGAAGAAAAAAAAAATGAAAAAAAAAAATTAACAAAAAAAAATTTAAAAAAAATGTTTTTTAATAAAACCAACTTACAAAAAAAAAAATTCAGATACTTCAGAAAAAATTCCAGTCAAGCCAGGACGTTCAGCTAAGGCCAAACCATTTTGCCAAAGATTGTCACAATGCTAAGCACAGTCTAAACGTCTATAAAGATTTTAACAGCCGTTTAGATTAAATGATTCTAAACGTGGACAAAAAAAAAATATATATTCACAAAAAACCACTTTAATTGAGTGATGCAGGGTTTCTAATCCTGCCAAGAAATGATGGCAAATCAAGTTTCTCTTGCTGTATTGTAGAAGGATGGGGTTCAGAAGAACAGCCAATGGACGAAGATTTTTGATTTGATAAATTATTTGTGGTGATTATTTTAACCAAATAAACATCTATAGTTGCAAAATTATCTAAATAAGCCTACCCAAGTAGCATTTTTGACATAAATTTTAAAATTATAACGGGCAAATGTTGTATAATTCATCTATAGATATTGTCAATGTAGCAAATTTTTCAATTTAAAGGTATAGTTTGAAGTTTCTCAGAAAAGTTGTGCGTGGATACCCACCGCTCGGAAGGTGTGAAATTTCGTAATGCGGAAATAAAAACATATTACATTCTTTTAAAAGTCAATAATTATTAGCGAGCTCATACTGTTCATATTCTTTAAGTCAAACTTTATTAACATTGCTTGCAATTCACAATTGATCGCATCTTTTAATTATCATTTTCGAGTGGAGAAATATCCAAATCAACAACATTTACAATGGGCTTATGAAAACTAAAGTAAGATACGAAATGTTTGAGCTCTATTTTTTCAATATTTTTTGCAAAAACTGCATTTTTTTCTCTTTTAAAATATTTCAACTTAAAATGATAAGAAAATGAGACTTCTATCAGGAGTCTTCTATGAAAATGTTAATGAAACAACAAAAAACTATAGACGCAAAATACTCGATAATATGCTTTAAAAATATTTTTCTGAGTAATTATAGTATTTATAGGATTTATTATAGTATTTTTGGGGTTATTTTTGATTTTAAATTATATGTAGAGCTGATTTTAACCAAGTAAACATCTATAGTTGCAAAATTATCTACATAAGCCTACTCAAGCAGCATTTTTGACATAAATTTTAAAATAATCACAGTCAAATGTTGTATAATTCTTCTATAGATATTGTTAATGTAGCAAAATTTTTCAATTGAAAGGTATGGTTTGAAGTTTCTCAGAAAAAATGGTTCAGATACTGGATTTTCATTTGTAAATTCCATAGCATCTAGCAACTACATAGTTTAGTTCTTGTTTACTAGAGATCAACTATTCATTTTGTTAGAAAGGGAAAGCGCATATACATTAAGGAATTCGTATGATAAATGTAGGATACGTATGATAAATCTAGTATTTAAGAACGATACAAGACTGAAATAATTTACATTAGTAAAAAACAATATACATGGTAAGTTAAAATTGAAATTTTAATTTTATTTCGTTAATTGATTTATTTTTTATATTTAGATAACTAGTTTGGTAGGAGTAAAAAAATATATATGTCCATACAATGTGAATCATCAAATAACCTACAGAAACTTCTTCCGTCACATTAACACTTGTAAAGACAATCATCCGTCAGGAATACAGGTTATTATGTGTAAATATAATATTTACCATGTAATTCCAAAAGAAGACTATGAGGTAATTCGTTAACTTAATACTCAAATTAATAAATATTTTGATTTAACATTTTTTCTTCTATTTACAAATTCATCTTCTTAATTGCCCTGATCGGGTGGTTTGGAAAGAAGTATTTGACTCATTCGAAAATCACGCCACACAAGACGAATGGTGCAGCGAATGAAAAAACTTAGGCACAGTTATTTTTAAAAATCATAATAGAGAAAAAACTTTAATAATTAACTAAAAATAAAATAAAAGAAATAATAAATTTGAAAAATATATAATGTTAGCAAAAATGATGTCTTTTTATTTATCAAGCCCTTTGAAAAAGTCTCTTAAATATGGTTCGTTCTTGTTTACTGTCTAGATCAATTATCCATTTGTTAGAAAGGGAAAGCGCATACACTTAAAGATAACTAACTGTAAAACCAATATCTTACTGACTGTTTTAATCGCCATAAAAAATTAATTTGTTTTGGCCCGTCTTATTCTTATCATTTCTGTGTCCCAATTTACCCCAAAGCTCATTAAAAAGAAATGAATCCCTTCATGCTCAAAACTCCCTAATGAAGTTTTCCTTTTCAATTTGAGTGGAAACATTTGACGACCAATCACTTGCTTCTTGTTTTAACTTAAGGAAGCAATTCATATATTCAGCCGACACGCCTCCACACTTTTTTCCTACTAAGAAAGATAATCAATCTAAAAAGTTAATCGACACATGTCGTCCAACACAATTCATATTTATTCTTAAGAAAAAAAAATTTTGAATTCAACAAAAAATTAAAAATTACCATACATGACAAGTTTTTATAGTATTTTTTATTTACTTATTTTCATGTGTCATCACAACGACAAAAAAAAACATTGAAAACAATTTACTATACTACGAATAACATTTACTAATTCCTTAAGAGCTCATCAAATGCGATACCAAATTTATATTTCTCATCTTTTATATTATTAATTTTCTGTCATATTTTTCTTGTTGCATTATTGCATAACATCAGAAATAACTTGACCGACAGACCGCGGTAAAAAAATTAAAATCTTACTTAATTATTTAGCGTAAAAACAAGCCAAGTACCGCGAATAAACAAGTTTTTATTCATTTTTCAACTTCATACAACAAAAAAACAATGGTTTTATAGATATAGATCTTCGCAAACCATTTTTTCACTATCAAAATCTTACATTAGTTATATATTCATACGTAAAAATCAATTAACACATATATGAAAATGTGTGAGAGCCGCTATCTATTTATAATATTATAAAAATTAGACCACACAGCGAGTTTGAAAAAAGAAAAACGGTATAAATATAATTGCATAAAATCAATCTCAAATCATTTTTGGTCATTTTTCTTTTTTTGGAGTTTGAAATAAGAAAAATAGTATATAAATAACTGCATAAAACCAATCTCGAAATCATAATCAGAAAAACTAAGGTGAACAACACATCACTTGAGAATTTATTTTGCAAAACATAACTAAAACCAAAATTCATAATGGTAAGTAATCCTCACAAGCTATACTAATTAATTTATTTTAATTGTTTTTTAATTTTCTAGGCTTCTTCTTTTATCGAATCGTTAAACAGCGCAGCACGGACTGTGCAAAGCCAAATATTAAAGCCAGAAGAATTGGGGCTTAACATCGAGCGTGAGGTGACCAGCTACAAGCTGGTAAAGACGAAATTTGGGGACCGGGTTGTGTTGGTCATCAAAGATAGCGGGAATTTATATTTGCCGCCAAGACTAACAAAATTATTTGTTGGACAAGAAGCCAACATCACAAATATGCTGATCAAATTCATCGGAAGAGATGCTTCCAAATTGAACGCGCCATTATATGAGTTTCGTGTGAAACCAATGGCGTTATTGGTTGAAGACGAAACACATTTCGAGATGGATGGTCAGCTGTTTTAATAAAAAATTAATGTATTAAGACCAGGCATCCGAGACAAGCGAAAATCTTTCATAAACATCTCTTTAATAGAAATTGTGTTTATTATCATTGGATAACAAATCCTGATACATACAAACAGCAGCGTCGACAACAATAACAACAACAAAATTCTATCTATTTATAATATTATATTTTTTTTATTTTCTCTCAATGCAATTGAACTAATTTCAATGCAATTGCTGTTGTCATTGCTTTTTCCTTTTTTCTTTGAGCTTCGCGAGAAGCTAGAGACATATGAAGAAGCCAAAACACAGTTCCAACAGGATGTGCAGCAATTTTGATAACTAATAATTTTTTACAATTAATGTATAAAATATAATGTTTTTTCTATAAAATAACTTCGTTATGAAAAATTGATGAATGTATTCTTTTTTCGTTTAACATATTTTTAAAATAAATGAAGAAGCCGTTTCGAGCATCTATTTACAATTTTTCTCTAATCTAAAATTCCAAATAAAAAGTTTTTGTTTTCCAACACATCATAATTTTTTTCCAACACAATTTGTTCAAATTCTTCTGGTCGCTTTATACACAAATCTTATATAACAACAGAAAACTAGAACAACACATGTGCCCCAATGAAAAAATCAAAATCTTACAAAATCAAATCTTACATAACAAACAGGAAAACAACAGATTAAAACAACAACATAAAAGATACGAGGCAAAAAATAAAGAAACACGTTTTTGTTGCTTTTAAGAAAAGTGGGACAATATCAAGACGCTATTACGATACAAATTTTTGTTTTTTCACTTTGAACAACAAAAACAATTTTGTTACATACAAAAAAAAAAATCTTTGCAATTTTTTTGTCAACGTTTTTTTTTTTATTCATTAAATTTATTTTATTCGAAAAATTTAAACGACCTCCCGCAAAAATTATTTGCAAAATAAGATTAAAACACAAACTCATTCTTTAAAAATCAAAAATCATATGAATTGTTTTTTCTCTCAATGCAATTGAATTAATTTCAGCTGCTTTTTCATATTTTGCTTTCTCATTCTGTTTTATAGATAGTATGACTTAATCCATTTTTTTTATTTCTTATTAGATAACATATTACCATATTTTTTCTTATTAGATAACAAAAAATAATGAAAATCATTTTGCCTTTAGTTTTTTTCCACAACATTCTAAATGAAATTGTTGTAGCCGAAGTAAAAAAAAATAAATTATATTCACTTTCGTTTTTCTTCATCTTCTTTTAAAACATTTGACGACCTCCCACGAACATACATCTTTTACATTGAATAATCTATTTTTAAAACAAAAAAGATACTGTTCATATATTCACTCCTGAAAAAAATCAATGCTTTTTTCCTTTTTTTTCTTTCAATGTTCGATACTCCCTCATTTCTTATTTTTTTTCATGAAAATGTTCGATATTCCCTCATTTCTTATTTTTTTTCGTGGAAATGTTCGATATTACCCCTACACTACTTGTGTCTGTTGACACAAGTGAAGATGAGCCATCTTCCTCTGTGTAGATATGTAATAAGGTAGCTTGTGTTGTAAATTGTATAATGTATAAACTGTACAACACAAACTAAGTAAGTTCACATAGTTGAAGAAAAAAATATAGCTGGCATAGCTTAACTATGTATAGTAATCCATTTAATTACCTTATATGCAAAAAGCACAGTTCACGTAGTTGAGTTAGCTTAGCTCAAGTATATAGCGGGTCTAATGGATCAGGAATTTTTTTCAAAAAACTAATAATAATTAAATTCGTTGATATTTTTTTAATAAAGAAAACTTCTTTTTTATTATACTAATTAACACTGTTTATCTTTTTTTCATTTTAGGTAAGGATAATACACAATTTGGATTTAATTCAAGATCAAAATTAAACGAAATTTATAGATCCAAATATTCAGGAGGATAATATAAAGATAAGTGTTTAAATATATTTAGAAACATTATTATCGTCTAGTAGATTATTGTTAATCTAGTATATATAGTTATTTTACATAGTGTGTTATTAAATTGGAATTTTTTAGTACGTTTACACTAATCAATTTAATAATCAAATCAAAATATTCGTGGGCGGTAAGGTGCAACAATTTTTTATTGTTGAATTACATACTTACTGTAGTACCTTTAAAGAGTAAGAGTTTTCACGTTCTCCTTTTAATCCTATTTCGTTTTTTTTTCGGTTTGGTTTAATCTGTTTGCTTCAATAGCGATTTTAGAGTTTCAATTGTCGATTTGGCAGCCGGAACTTAGAGTTAAATTCAAGTTTTTGGGCTGTTAATTTGTCAGTTTAGATTTTGTTTTTATTTTGAATGCAATTATGGTTTTTCTTTCCTATCTACTCAAGTAAAATTTTATTATTTATCTATTTCATTATTTCATAATTTTAATTGTCGATTTTAACAGTGAACCTAGACTTAGATTCAGGTTGTCCAGCTGTTGAAGTAGTCAATTTCAATTTCAATTTGAGTTTATTCAATTTCAATTTGAGTTTGTTTGTTTTCGCATTACTGTGGTTTTCGTATGTATGTTTTTCATTGATATTTCTCTATGAATTAAAATGGCAAAATTATCTATCAGCTATGCGAACATAAGAGGATTGAATATAAACCTTAATTCAGTCCATCTTTTTCTTGAAACTATGAAACCTGATATTTTGTTTTTAACGGAAACGATTATCAGTGCGCGTGCTGTGACCTTAGATAAAAACAGATACCTTTGTCCCAATTATGAACTTGAATCCTCTTTCTACATTAAGCATGGAGTTTGTGCTTATATTAGGGATACTATACCATATGTGAGATTAAATAAATTTGAATTAAATGCAAAATTTCACAATATGGTGTCACTAAAAATTAGTTGCCCAAGTCAAACGCTGTTTGTCTTTGGACTTTACCGTTCACCTAATTCACCTGAGAACTCTAATTTATTTCATGACTTATCTGAGAAGATAGATAGGTTGGTTGAGTATCCTAATGCAAAGTTTATAGTTCTTGGAGATTTTAATGTCCACAATAAAGAATGGCTTACACACAGCTCTAAAACTGACGAGGTTGGTAGACAGGCTGAGTTGTTTGCTCTTTATCACAATTTTACTCAAATAATAGACCTGCCAACCAGAGTTCCTGACATTCCTGGTCAAAGTAGTAATTTACTTGATTTATTTTTGACAAACGATCCATATCTGGTTCAATTTAAAATATCAGAACCATTGGGTGGTTCAGATCATAATTTGATCTCCACACAACTAAATATACAAATTCCAAAACAATTTAAAGCGAATCCTCGCAATGTTTGGGATTACAAAGCTGCGGATTGGCAAGGACTTAAAAGTTTTTTTTAGATATTTTCCTTGGAAACGTTATTGCCTTACCGGCCAAGACCCAGACATAGCTGCATCAAATTTTTCTGAAACTGTAATTGATGGTATGCGCAGATTTATTCCTAATAAATTGATCATTCCGAAAACTGATCTATGGTTTTCTAGTAAATGCAAAAAAGCTATAAAAGTTAAAAAAAAGGCTTTTCGAAAGTTTAATCAAAACAAAACCGATGAAAACCTTAGACAGTACCGTAAAGAGAGAAATTTATGTCGTAAGTTAATAGATGAAGAGAAACATCTATTTAATAGGAAAAAAGCATCTAAATTCGCAGAACATCCGACTGGTTCACGCAATTTCTATAAAGCCGCAAAGGCTGTCCAAAGCAACTTTTGTAAATCTTCCCTACCGCCTCTTGTTAATAGAGATGTCCCTATCATTGATCCAAAAGAGAAAGCTAATTTGCTTGGGCATTATTTCTCTTTAAATTCTACTTTAAAAGAACCTAATTTCCAACCTAAACCTATTTCTAAAGTTTCTTATAAAATGAGGCGGATAATTTTTCGAAAAAACATTGTTCGAAAAATGCTTTTAAAAATCAATACTAACAAGGCAACAGGCCCTGATTTTATTCCTCCGATTATACTTAAAACATTTGCTAGGGAGCTAGCACCAATCCTCACAAAAATCTTCTATTTGTCATATAAGAAAGGAATTTTTCCTGAAATTTGGAAAATGGCTAGTGTACAGCCAGTTTCAAAAAAGGGCAGTAAGACTGATCCTACGAATTACAGACCCATTTCAATTTTATCGGTAGTTGCTAAAATTTTTGAGAAATATGTCAATTTTAATTTAATGAGCTTCTTAGAGTCTTCCAAATTAATTAATGAGAGACAATATGGATTTCGAAAAGGAAGAGCGACGGGAGATTTGCTGTCTTTTGTCACTCATATCTGGAATAAGTCGCTTGAAAACTTTGGAGAAACATTCGGTGTTGCTCTTGATATTTCCAAGGCATTTGACAAAGTTTGGCATAACAACCTTATATGCAAATTGAGATCCTATGGTTTAGACGAGCAGCTTATATCTTGGACACAGAGCTTTATATCTGATCGAAAATTTCGGGTCAATGTTGACGGTGTATCATCGAATACTTTTTCAACTAATGCAGGAGTTCCTCAGGGTTCCGCTTTGTCACCAACTCTTTTTCTTATCTATATTAATGATTTGTTGGACTCAACGGTTCATCCTATACATAGTTTTGCTGATGATAGCACGCTTCATGCGTCTCATGAAGCACCTAAACTATATACACCCTTAGCGCTTAGTGAGTGTAGGTCAAAATTGATAGATTCCCTTAACACTGATCTTAAAACAATTATGGATTGGGGTATTGCTAACAGTGTTGAATTCAATACAAGCAAAACACAGGTTGGTCATTTTTCTAGGTTAACGACACCCAATCCTTTTCCATTAACGTTTGGCCCCAAAAATCTTTTAGAGAATGAGTCTGTCAGACTTCTAGGAGTTGAGATTGAAAATAATATGAAGTGGAATTCTCATATTTTTAATCTGGCTAAGAATGCTGTTCAAAAGTTAGGATTTTTGGGGCGATGTCGTAAGTTTTTCGATAGCGAACAACTTCTTTTAGTTTATAAATCTTTTATACGTCCCTGCATGGAATACTGTTCTCATATATGGGGTGGAGCTTACTTGAGTAGTCTCAACTGCCTTGATTCTGTACAGCGTAGAGCTATTAAACTCATTGGTAACCCAAGTCTTACTAACGGTCTTGATTCCTTGCAGCACAGAAGAAATGTTGCTGATTTGACTATATTTTATAAATATGTTATGGATGAACGAGCTTCTGAAGAGATCAAATCGATTTTACCTAAATCATCAAACCTTTCGCGTCACACCAGAGCAAACGTAGCAGCGCATCCCTTTACCGTTCAAATAATTAGGTGTAGAACTGTAGCCTTCCAACGTGACTTTTTCAACAGAGTATCTCATCTTTGGAATGCCTTACCTTCCTGGGTTTTCCCTGATGAATTTAATCCTCAAGGCTTTAAAGTTAACGTTCATAAATTTCTCAGAGAATCTTAATTTGCATTCCATTCTTATCCCTAGTTGGCATGGTATCTTCGGATATTCAGAGACGTTAATTTATAATTTATTATAATTAACACTAAACATGCCTAACTTTGAATAAAAAAAAAAAAATAATACCCGGTTTTAAAATCGTAAAACTATTATTTTAATGTATGCTCGTACAAAAATTTATTTTTATTGGCTTTAAATGGTAATAAACGGAATCTTAAAATTTTCTGATTACACCTACTTTTGCATCGGAGAGTATGTGCAAACGATAAATATTTTATTCAAAGTAAATAAATAAATTAAAGATTTTTAAAGCTCTCCTTGAAGTCCCCCTTTTTTGATAATTTTTAGTTTAGGTTTTATTGGTTTTGCAATATCTTCAACAATTTCATGAATGGGAGCTGGTTCTTTTGGTATTTGATTTTCATCTCTAGGTTTGGATGGTTTTTTTGAATCAATTTTCACTTCAGGTGTTTCTATTGGTGGCATTTGCGGTTCTGAATGTACTCTAGGTTTAGATTTGTCAACTTTTAATGAAGGTGGTGTATGAGGTTGGGATTGTGTTTGTGGTTTTTGGTTTGTTGTTGCAGACTGAACTACTTCTTTCTCGGGTTGTGTGGTTGTTGTTGTTGGTTGTGGAGTTGTAGAAGTTGTTAACTTGGGAATTGCAGTGGTTGGCTTTAAAGTGGATGTAGGTACAGTTGGTTTAACTTTTGGTGCTTCTTTTTCTTGATATGCTGAAATATGTTGTTCAATTTGTTTAGCAATAACGTCGGAATATTTTATACGACCAATAAATTTATTAAATGGTGACCCAAAGTAAAGATAGCCATTATGTTGCAATACATGTGCTATTCTGCCAGAACTGCCATCCATACTATGTAGGGATGTAACAATAGTACCTTCCCAATCAACAAACACAATGGTTGATCGAATTGGAAGGATTGCTAAGACAGGTCCAAATGAGCCTAAAATAGCAAGAGTTTTCTTGGCGTAATCATTTGGCATAACATTTTCCACAAATTTAACAAAATATTTAATCAACTCAGTTATTCTTAATAAAAATTTACGAATAAGAGGCACTTGTGTCATTGAATTTACAAGTGATGGAGAATCTTGATCAGTCGGCACAACTAATGGTACCCAAATACCATTTTTATGTGGTGTTAAATTGTCTGTTGATCCTGGTAATCCGTCTAAAAAAACTTCCCATGTATTTTTCTTTTCCCCTTTTAAATAATATTTCAGTAACCGACTTCTTCCTGTTTCAGATAAAACGATGAAATCTTCATTGGGGCTTAACACAAGTCCATTAGCAAAAGCAAGTTGATCAATTAAGACATTACTTTCATTCTTAGCACGAGAGTAATGGAATAATCTGAAACAATATTGAAAAATTACACTTCATTAAAAAATTGTATAAAAATAATACTTGCCTTCCGCTTGGATTAGCTAACATAGCGTGAAATCCATTGTCAAGAGAAAAATCTGACGAGGATTCTGTATAATATAAATCGCCAGAGCTGTGCACAGCCACTGAGTTAAACAAATTCGTTTTTCTTTGTTTCTTACCACCTTGTACAACGTGTGGTGACACCAATAAAATTGATTTACCTGTATTTAAGTTGACTTGCCATATTCCATTATATGAATCAACAGCAATTAAGTTATTTCCTTGATTGTCTAGTTCTAAACCAAGAGGACGACCACATTTTTCGGGTTCAATTGTACCTTAAAAGAAATTTTAACCGAGTTTTAAATTGAAAATAACAAAATACTTAATATTATTAACGATTCTGTATTAAAATGGATAAGCTAGTGCTTTCACGAGTCAAACAACAATATCTAATGCCAAATTTAGTTCTTGGTGACTTTAATGCCCACAATAAAGATTGGCTCACACACAGCTCAACTACTGATGAGATGGGTAAACAAGCCGAGCTGTTTTCTCTTTACCATAATTTCACACAGATTAGAGATCAGCCTACCAGAGCGCCTGACATTTCTGGACAAAGTAAAGTTACTATTAGTTTTATTTTTGAGACATTTGATCTTTACTTGGTTCGGTCTCTACTTTTGATTTAAACTTTAAAGTATCAGTATAAATTAATTTTTTAATGTATTTATTTATAATATTGATTAAATTATAATGTTTATAGAAAAAATGTTTTTTTAATGTTTTTTTCTAATGTTGGTGTTGGTGATGTTGAAATTATAAAAAATCTTCGATCATTATGGGATCTCCTATTCTTATTCTGAATAAAAACCTGTTTCTCAATCAGAAATATACAGAAAATGGTTCAATTTATTGCAGGTGTTAAAATATGAAAAGTTTAATTTATTAGATCCACATTTAGTACAGGATTATTAGCTTAATAAAAAAACACATGTGAATTTTTCATATACCAAACTGTGTAAAAAATCGTAAGAAAAAATCCATATTGAATTGCTGACTTTTTATTTCTCAACTTCATAGCTGCATATGTTTACTTTAAAATTTGTGAAAAGCAAAAAAAAAAAGTGATTTTTTGAGATATGAGCTTTGAAGTAAAGCAAGGTTTAACGCGCCGCCTAGCGGAAAAGAGAAAAATTATTAATTTCCAACTTACATATTTCGATTATTCAATAATTTTTCTCCCTATGTGCAAAAATATACGTAAATCACATGAAATTTATGGGATCTATTAACAAAACATTGACACCATTAGCAAAACTACGTGAAAAAGCCTCAAAAATTCAACTGCGCATAACTCCGATTCAGAGTACACAAAAAATAAAATCGTCGCAAAAACAACCAAAAGGCTGTAAAAAAGCCGCGCCATGTTTTTCTTTAGCTTTAAACTATCATTTTAACTATAACAAATAAATTCTTGTATCTTATTCTTTACAAAAACTTCTCAAATCATAAAGCACTAGTTATAAAATTTCTTAATGGCATTTTGTTTTCTAAACATCTAGCTATATTATATAATTTATGTAATACTCTAGAACTACATATCATAATTCTAAAATATATAATAAATATGCACATATATTAAAATTTATTTAAGCAGAGGAAATATAATTTATTTTTTTTTCTATAAAAAACCGCTCACTTTCACTTACATATTTCTTGAACAAAAACCTTGGTGCGACCTTTTCTTAATATGACAATAAAGCCAACCGCATAGTGACTATGGTTGACTCATAATAAACATTATATTGAAATAACCATTGATTAAATAGCAATCTTAAATGAATATCAATGAATGTTAAAATTCAGTACGAAAAGAAATTTATTGATAATGTTATTTCATAGTCATCGTTATATTGTTATAGTTGCCATTTGCTAGATTGTTATAGTTGCCATTTGCTAGATTGTTATAGTTGCCATTTGCTAGATATTTTTACAGCAAATCATGTCTTATATAAAATTAAGCATACCGTAATAATATAAAGGGAATTTCAAATAGATTACTATACTTCAGGAAAATTGTAGAAAATATGATACTGACTTAATTAATATAATTAGAAGTCCACTGTTGAATTCATCGGCTTTTCACAGTCGTCTGAAAATAGACCTTAGGAATGACATTATTAAATTAATTGAGAAAAGGTCGCGCCAAGGTTTTTGTTCAAGAAATATGTAAGTGAAAGTGAGCGGTTTTTTATAGAAAAAAAAAATAAATTATATTTCCTCTGCTTAAATAAATTTTAATATATGTGCATATTTATTAAATATTTTAGAATTATGATATGTAGTTCTAGAGTATTACTTAAATTATATAAATAAGCTAGATGTTTAGAAAAAAAAATGCCATTAAGAAATTTTATAACTAATGCTTTATGATTTGAGAAGTTTTTGTAAAGAATAAGATACAAGAATTTATTTGTTATAGTTAAAATGATAGTTTCAAGCTAAAGAAAAACATGGCGCGGCTTTTTTACAGCCTTTTGGTTGTTTTTGCGACGATTTGACTGTTTTTTGTAAAGTTATAATATAATAATATGGGAGAATCAAATTATTATTATCCATATAAAATGTTTTCTACAGAGAACTTTACTCTCGATTTTTTATCAATCTAGGACCTAGGTGCAATATTTTAAAAAATAAAAGTATCGGTTTTATGTAAACAGGTCTCAACTCATGACATGAACAACTCATGAAAAAGTAAAAGAAATATTCGAAAATAAGTCTAAAGCAATGCATTCGAAAATTAATAAAATTATTACATACAACGGAAACACACACATAAAAACTATAGTCTTTGACTAATAATTTAAAAAAATTAACATAACAATTTTATAAAAGTTCTTGAGGATAGCATAAAAGCTTAAATCGATTGTTATTTACTCTAAATAAATAATAAAAAAAACAACATTGTGCGAAAAAAGATGTGAAATTAAGTGTTTCGCAATTAAACAATTTTTTTAAAAATTCTTGATTATGTTCAGCCAAGTACCATTGGTGTCTTCCATAAACTTTATAGTCTATGATTGACTGAAAGTTTTAAAAAAATTCAGTTTTCACGGTTATATATCACCTCAATCTCGAAATCGGCACATATTTGTCATTTTCGCCTTATCTTACCACATAAATATACGTAAATACATATATTTTCATTTTCAGTGAGAAAGTCGTTGTGAATAATGGATAATAAACAATCATGTCCTCACCATAAGGGTTTTGTTCTATTTTTTCAAAGTACGGAATAAAATTTTCTCAAATTCTTTTCTTTATATCTCATAAAGCTTAAAAACACAAAATTTTAAAGCCTACTAAATTATTTTTTAATCTCATCACTTCAAAATAACTACCAACGTTCTAAAATAAAATGAAATAAAAATTAAAATTTATTATCGATATAACATTTGTTGGGTTCTCTCAGATAACAAATTTACATAATAGACCAAATACATGTTTTCACAACATCGTTTTCTTAACACATCAATAATAGGTCTTTTTACTGAAAGCATATTCTAAATATATTCTTTTTTCTAATACCTTTATAATTACCAACTTCCATTTAATATATTAATAAAACATTTGATGGGTTTTCTGGATACAAACATAACAAATATTTTATCGAAAACAACTATATGTTAGCAAACTAATCTGGGTTCGTGTTTAAGTTTTTTAACTGTTGTTAAATATTACCAATATTGAGGGATAATAAATTTCAATTCGCATAATTTTGTGTTTTTCAATTCTGTACATTTGGTTGGTTTTTGAAAATTCGCCAAAATGATACTAAATTACTACATTCATATCAATGCTACCAACGTGGTATAAAAATTTGTAAAAACATTTTAATTTTACTAAAAGTTTGGGAAAGCAAAATTTTGATTTTATAAACTTTCAGAAAAAAGCATGAATGCTGACTTTTTTTTTACTAATGAGAAACATATAGTTAAATAAGACATACTTTTATTGATAACTTTGAATACAGTTGTGGATGGACCCTTTTCGTGGGCAGTTGCAAAGAAATGCCATTCTGCAGGTATTTTAAAATCATCAATATGTTTGCAGAGATTTATGGAATTCTTCTTAAAATATAAAAGTTTTTTGATACTTGGATATATTTCTTGCTGTTTTTCAATGAATTCAATACACCTTTCCTGGTATTTATGAACTGCAACTGTGTTATGCATTAAATAATCAGATATAATGACAAAAGATAAGACCTCTAGTTTATCATTACATGATTTGTAGTAAATTACGATTGGGTGGATTGTGGCTTGAACTTTATTGAACTTTACTGTGCAGCTTGTATCACATTCTGCGTTATCATTGAGTATCCTGGATACGTTGATTCGACCAAAATTTACGTGGTAGAGTTGTCAACAAAAACACTTGTTTTGATACAGAGCTGGCATCTTTAAATTCCTTTTTAAGGTTCATAAGCCATGATGTATATTGACATTCCTCCTTTGGTGATAACACTTTAACTGAATCTACTTGAAATATTCTTTGACTTATTGCCGATGTGACACTTGCAATTTTTTTATAACTTCCTGTTGTAATATGTTTTTGTTTGATAGGAGATACGGCTAACCTTCCAAGAACATTGTAAATATATTCTAAAGTGTCATTAAGTAGTTCAAGAACTGGTGGAGATATAGTATCAACCGAAACTGGTGATGGATCTAAAGATGCTGGAGGTATTTTAATATTTTCGTTCGTTGGAACATTTTCAACATCCTGATTAATAGAAATAATTTCACTATCGATAGTTTCCGAACATGAAAGCTGCTGTATAGAAAATATTAGTTGCATATGAATTTTTATTCATTTTAATAAAATAATTAAATTTACCTTATTTTTATAGATATAAGTGCGACATGTTTCACATATAAACTGGTCATCACGCAAAGTAAAATTTAGGGTCGCAGATTTTTGGATAACAGCTGGTGTGACCAGTTTTACATTTTTTGATGTCCGCTTATGATTTTTGAGACCGTACAAGTTACTGCACAATTTGAAAGGCATTTCTATCTTTTCTAAACGTTATGTCTTTTTAATATTTTTGAATATAATTGATATAAGGTAATCACATCAATATATATATATATATATATACCCTTGAAATAGTTTTGACATAGGTAGAATCAGGTAAAATTAGGTGGGTACAATTTAATATATTTTGATTGGATGCAAGCATTATTTGTTCCAAAAACCGTTTGTGGGCGTCATTAGAAATTTTAAATGTTAAAATTATAAGTCTTTAATGAGATTTTATTTAGTAAAAAGGGGCTGAATAGACATTTTTTAAAATGAATAAACATTTCACACACCCTTTTAATAATTTAAATTCCTTTATTTACCACTTAACTTAAATTAACTTTTAATAAGTTTTTAACCATTTAACCACACAGAAAATGGTTCAAATATATTGCAGGTGTTGAAATATGAAATGTTTAATTTATTAGATCCACATTTAGTACAGGATTATTAACTTAATAAAAAAACACATGTGAATTTTTCATATACCAAACTTTAAAAAATCGTAAGAAAAAATCCATATTGAATTGCTGACTTTTTATTTCTTAATTTCATAGCTGCATATGTTTACTTTAAAATTTGTGAAAAGCAAAAAAAAAAAGTGGCTTTTTGAGATATGAGCTTTGAAGTAAAGCAAGGTTTAACGCGCCGCCTAGCGGAAAAGAGAAAAATTATTAATTTCCAACTTACATATTTCGATTATTCAATAATTTTTCTCCCTATGTGCAAAAATATACGTAAATCACATGAAATTTATGGGATCTATTAACAAAACATTGACACCATTACCAAAACTACGTGAAAAAGCCTCAAAAATTCAACCGCGCATAACTCCGATTCAGAGTACACAAAAAATAAAAGCAGAAATCACTTTTTTCCTTTCGTCAATGCAAACAATATATCAAAATTTCAGAATTTTAAAAAATAGTTGTTTTTTTTTCGATGTACGTTTTCAAAATAGCCCAAAAGCAGAAATTACTTTTTTCCTGTCGTCAATGCCAACAATATATCAAAATTTCAGATTTTTTAAAAATCAAAAATTTAAAAATCAACAAAAAAATGTACGTCATATATATGTATATATATTTCAATTATATACTATATCTTGTATTTATATTTATCTATCATTTGAATTATGAAGGAACTTACTTTTATTTAATAGTCATACCCATACGTTTTAAAGATTATGTTTACAGAAACTACCCAATGATCACTAACTAACAGAATGAAACTATTCTTCGCTTGTAGTTTATATATATACAACTCAAATTCCACAAAAAAGTCTAGTGAATTTTAAAATCTATCCATTATTTAGATCTATTTCATGCTCATTTTGAAATGCAACATGATTATTAGGTATGAAAAATTATATTTTTGTTATTTATTTGTTTGTGACTTGTAATCACAGTTTCGTTTCTTTTAATATTTTATGCGAGGTTTTTCTATTTCACGAGTTCAAAAAAATGTATGCCTTAAAGTCATGGATATTGCAATAATATTATAAAAAGTGGTTATCAGGAATAAACATTTATAATTTATAAAAATTATTTAGAAATTTACAATTTAGGAAAATAAATAATATAAATGTATGTAAATATTTATTACTAATATATTTTGAACTTTCCCTGAAAATAAAATCTATGTTCACAAAATAAAGTTGCATATAGAACAATAATTTTTGAATATAAAATACCTTTCTTCACCATCAATAAATAGAGAATATAAATTAAAAGAGAATATAAATAAATACCGTTTGATTCTATTACCGTTTGATTGTAATATAATTATTTTGTGGTTTTAGGTAGATTTCATATAAAAATCTACCTATTGGAGTGCTTCATCTCAGAATTTCGGAAAAATTTTGGTGGCAAACGACTATATATGATAAGCGGAGACGGAAAATAAAAATGAAAAAAAAGTTTATATATATGGGTAATTCTTTTATAAACCGAACAGATTTGGACAAAATCTGACCGACCCATTTTTGATTTGGCTGAAATTTTTTTAGGGGTGTTTTATCAAAAAAAAAGATATACGTGTTCGAGGATTTTTTTTTTGGAAAATAGAGCTGTTTTAAATTTTGAGAATTTCGTGATTTTTGGCTTGAAGACTTATTTTCAAAAATTCATAACTTCGGTTTTATAGAAGATAAAAGCTTTTTCTTTTTTTATTTGAAAGTTAAAAAACGGAATTTTTTAAAATTAATATTTTTAACTAAAGTTATTAACAAACTCCTATTGTTATAAACAAATAAAATGTTAAAATTAAATTTTAACCATTGCCCCGCCTCACCCATGAAATTAATTTTTAATATAATCATCGTATTAGACGTTCAATTTCCTATAAAAAAAGTATTTTATTCTCTTCCATTTAATTATATCAGCTTTATTTGTATGTTTTTTCGATAATAATAGTATGTATTATTGTATTGTTTTCTAACCTATAGCCTAATGAACTTAACCTATTGCCTAATGAAAATTTTATTCAATTGGTATGATTCCAATTGGTCAAATTGTTTTGATTTCATTAAAATTATTTTCAAATTATAATCACAATTGCTTTGATAAGTTTTGTTCAAAAATCAAATTTTAATTTTAATTCTCTTATTTCGTTTAGTTGAACTTGGTTGATTGTATGAGAAGGACGTTTTTTGTCATCAGGGTTTTTTTATTAAGAAATTTGATTTATCAATTAAAACAATAAAGATTTATTGTTTTAATTGCAGAAAATGTTTATATTTTTTATAATACACAATTCTTTTTTATAATAAAATCTTTGTCAGAGAATAAAGTATTGTAATCGATTCGTGAATAATGAATTTTATTCTCTCGCAAATTAAAATTCTCGCTCGTGCCTCGCTCAAATTTTAAACTTTTGCTTGAGAATAAACTACTTCATTATTCACTCATTGATAAAACTACTATTTTTTAATGGAGAAACGATATTGACTGTTAGAAATAAATTAATTTATCGAGCGCGGGACGACAAAAAAAATCTATATATGGGTCATTCTTTTACATACCGAACAGATTAGGACAAAATGTAACTAAGACATTTTTGATTCAGCTGAAACATTTTTTACGGGTCCTATATAAACATAACAATATACTTGTTTGAGGATTTTTTTTAGGGAAAATGGAGCGGTTCTAAATGTCGAGAATTTTGTGATTTTTGGCTTGAAGACTTGTTTTCAAGGATTCATAACTTTGGTTCTGGGAAAGATAGACACTTTTTGTCTGTTTTATTTTAAATAATAGAGATGCAAAAAAAAGTGTTATTTATAAAAATTATTAACAAATTCCTATTGTTATAAACAAATTTTATTAACAACAAATTCCTATTGTTAAAATCAATTTTTAGTCATTATCTAACAAAAATAAAGAGTGTTTAGTATGATCATCGTATTCTACGTTCAATTTTCAATAAGAAACGTATATTTAATTTATGGAGGAATGAGTTTTACTGTTAGAAATAAACTAATTTATCGAGAGCGAGACGAGGAAAAATTTTATAAATTTTTGTCGTCCGGCGCTGGAAAAATTAACTTATTTGTAACAGTAAAACTCATTTCTTCATTAATTAAATATACGTTTCTTATTGAAAATTGAACATAGAATACGATGATTACATTAAACACTCTTTATTTTTTTTAGATAATTACTAAAAACTGATTTTAAAATTTTATTTGTTTATAACATTAGGAATTTGTTAATAATTTTTATAAATAACACTTTTTTTTAAACTGCATCTCTATTCTTTAAAATAAAATAGACAAAAAGTGTCTATCTTTGCCAGAACCAAAGTTATGAATCTTTGAAAACAAGTCTTCAAGCCAAAAAACACAAAATTCTCGACATTTAGAACCGCTCTATTTTCCCTAAAAAAAAATCCTCAAACAAGTATATTGTTATGTTTATATAGAACCGGTAAAAAAATTTTCAGCTGAATCAAAAATGTCTTAGTCATATTTTGTCCTAATGGTATGTTCGGTTCGGTATGTAAAAGAATGACCCATATATAGATTTTTTTGTCGTCCCGCGCTCGATAAATTAATTTATTTCTAACAGTAAATATCATTTCTCAAAAAATACTTTTTTTATAGGAAATCGAACGCTGAATACGATGATTATATTAAATATTAATTTCATGAGTGGGGCGGGGCAATGGTTAAAATTTAATTTTAAAATTTTATTTGTTTATAACAATAGGAGTTTGTTAATAACTTTAGTTAAAAATATTTATTTTTAAAAAATTCCATTTTTTAACTTTCAAATAAAAAATGAAAAAGCTTTTATCTTCTATAAAACCGAAGTTATGAATTTATGTAAATAAGTCTTCAAGCCAAAAATCACGAAATTCTTAAAATTTAAAACAGCTCTATTTTCCAAAAAAAAAATCCTTGAACACGTATATCTTTTTTTTCGATGAAAAACCCCTAAAAAAAATTCCAGCCAAATCAAAAATGGGTCGGTCAGAAAGGTGTTCGGTTTATAATAGAATTACCCATATATATAACGAAATAAGATATAACGGAATTTGGCGGCACTCTCACGGTCGCATTATTCGACCTACACCAAAATAACTTTTTTTATATGTTTCGGCAAATAATGTCTTGGACAAGTTCGTGAACTGGCCATATCAGGGTACCAATTAAGCGACTAGAGCCTAAAAAGTCGAATAATCTAGGCCATAACTTCCGTTTGAATCATAATATTTTAATTAAATTTATAAATGTTGAATATTTGAACATATTTCTATCATTATTATAGAAATGACAACTTTGGCGTTCCAGGTTCTTGCAAAATCAGCTGTTTTAAAAATTTGCCAAATTTTTTTGTCCTTGATCTAGTGAAAATGGCCAAGCTCACATTTGAAAACCTTTTTACACAAAGATACAATATAAATCTTTCCAAAATTAAGAAAAAAATAGTTCAGGTCTAAAGTAGAGCCAGGGCTGTTGAAATGAAAACAAACGCAAAAGGCAATGATTTCATCATGTTTCAGTTTATGTTATTTAAATTCATTTTAACTTTTTAACATTCTTTTAAACTATAGCCTCACAGTAGTTTAGTGACACTATCCAACATTTCCACGAAAAAAAAACAGCAATAGTGCCACTATCGCTGTTTTTCAGGTTAATTGATTTTTCAGGTGTAAATGTATGACTGGAATCTTTTTTTGTTTTTAAAATAGATTATTTTTGTTGTTGTGATCGATCGAAAAAATCAATACATAGGTTTTTGATTTTAAAGAATGAGTTTGTGTTTAATCTTATTTTGCAAATAATGTCTGCGGCAGGTCGATGAAAACAACAACAACAACAATTGCATTTAGAATGTTGTTGAAAGCCACTAAAGCAAAATGATTTTCATTATTTTTTTGTTATCTAATAAGAAAAAATATGGTAATATGTTATCTAATAAGAAATAAAAAAAATTGACTCCATACCACTATCTATAAAACATAATGAGATTGAAAGCAAAATATGAAAAACCATGTGTGAAATATTATTTTCTTTTTTTTTTGCCACGTGGCTTTTGACGTTAAATTATTAAGTAAGATTTTGATTTTTTCATTGGGGCACATATGTTGTTCTAGTTTTCTGGTTGTTATATAAGATATGTGTATAAAGCGACCAGAAGAATTTGAACAAATTGTGTTGGAAAAAAATTATGATGTGTTGGTATCTTTTTTTGTTTTTAAAATAGATTATTTTTGTTGTTGTGATCGATCGAAAAAAACAATACATAGGTTTTTGATTTTAAAGAATGAGTTTGTGTTTTAATCTTATTTTGCAAATAATTTTTGCGGGAGGTCGTTTAAATTTTACGAATAAAATAAATTTAATGAATAAAAAAAACGTTGACAAAAAAAAATTGTGAAGATTTTTTTGATATATTTTTTTTTGTATGTTACAAAATTGTTTTTGTTGTAGAAAGTGAATAAAAAGAATTTTGTATCGTAATTGCGTCTCGATATTGTCCCACTTTTCTAAAAAGCAACAAAAAACGGGTTTCTTTATTTTTTGCCTCGTATCTTTTATGTTGTTGTTTTAATCTGTTGTTTTCCTGTTTGTTATGTAAGATTTGATTTTGCAAGATTTTGATTTTTTCATTGGGGCACATGTGTTGTTCTAGTTTTCTGGTTGTTATATAAGATTTGTGTATAAAGCGACCAGAAGAATTTGAACAAATTGTGTTGGAAAAAAATTATTCGCGGCGCTTGGCTTTTTACGTTAAATAATTAAGTAAGATTTTGATTTTTTCATTGGGGCTCATGTGTTGTTCTAGTTTTCTGGTTGTTATATAAGATTTGTATATAAAGCGACCAGAAGAATTAGAACAAATTGTGTTGGAAAAAAAATTATGATGTGTTGGAAAACAAAAACTTTTTATTTGGAATTTTAGATTAGAGAAAAATTGTAAATAGATGCTCGAAATGGTTTCATCATTAATTTTAAAAATATAACATTAATCAAAAGAACACATTAATCAATTTTTTTTCATAACGAATTTATTTTATAGAAAAAACATATTTTATACATTAATTGTAAAAAAATTATTAGTTATCAAAATTGCTGCACATCCTGTTGGAACTGCGTTGCGGCTTCTTCATATGTCTCTAGCTTCTCGCGAAGCTCAAAGAAAAAAAGGAAAAAGCAATGACAACAACAATTGCATTGAAATTAATTCAATTGCATTGAGAGAAAATAAAAAAAAATTATAATATTATAAATAGATAGAATTTTGTTGTTGTTATTGTTGTCGACGCTTCTGTTTGTATGTATCAGCATTTGTTATCCAATGATAAAAAATTGACACAATTTCTATTAAAGAGATGTTTATGAAAGATTTTCGCTTGTCTCGGATGCCTGGTCTTTGGCTGACGCGGGGGGTCTTGTTTTTTTAAACGAGTTTATATTTAATTGCAATTTTTTTCAATATCATTGCCGTTAAAATATTTTGTTGTATGTAAACATAGAATTTGTCCACTGACATACTCCTTGATGAGGAATTATCCGATGACATGACTCTAAATGAGGCTGATGAGGAGCTGTTAACATATTGTTGACAGCAATAGAAAAAAGTGAAAATTATGTTCGTTGGTGCAATGAAAATTTCGATATAGTTGTAAGTGTATTCGGCGGCTGTGTTGCAAAAATAGAGCTCAAACCTTTCGTATCTTACTTTAGTTTTCATAAGCCCATTGTAAATGTTATTGATTTGGATATTTCTCCACTCGAAAATGATAATTAAAAGATGCGATCAATTGTGAATTGTAAGCAATGTTAATAAAGTTTGTCTTAAAGAATATAAACAGTATGAGCTCGCTAATAATTAATGACTTTTAAAAGAATGTAATATGTTTTTATTTCCACATTACGAAATTTCACTTCTTCCGCGTGGAGGGACTCCACGCACAACTTTTCTGAGAAACTTCAAACCATACCTTTAAATTGAAAAATTTTGCTACATTAACAATATCTATAGATGTAAACATTTGCCCGTTATAATTTTAAAATTTATGTCAAAAATTTTTTTTGTAAGTTGGTTTTTGTTTTTACTTTTTTTTAATTTTTTCTTTTATATTTTTTTTTTTTGTTTTTTTTTGTTAATTTTTTTTTTCATTTTTTTGTTTTTAATTTTTTTTATGTTAATTTTTTTTTTTTATTTTTTTTTAATTTTTTTTTTTTTTTGTTTTTTGTTTTGTTTTTTATTTTCATTTTAATTTTTTTTTTATTTTTATTTTTTATTGTTTTTTGTGACAAAATGATAGCTTGTGACAAAACTATGACAAAATGGCTTGGCCATTGGCTGAACAATCTGCTGAATTAAATGACAGAAACAAAAACCGTACGCTTTTCCAATAAGCTAGAAGCGCATGCTATGTATCTATGGAATTTCGCTTACAGAGCTGCTCGAAAGGAATTATTTATATGCTTATAAATGTTACCCTAGTTGAAATAAGATCATTTGCTTGTAAGATTCAAGGGGAATAAAAATTAAATCTAAACAAAAAGTTAAACTAAAACTCGTGTAAATTGAAAACTTTTACGACATACATATAGGTAAAATTTTAGATTACCTTACCATCCACGATTGAGTTTCCACGACCCTCACTCCTGTCACCTCTCTACCCTTTTTGCCATCCTCCACTATCTTCCCATCTAGATAGATGGTTTAATATTAAATAAGAACAAAGGTGGAGGAAATTTGTAACACAACCATGTCTTTAAAAGTTTTATTAGAATATTTTACATAGGTTTAACAAAACGTATACACAAAATACAACTCTTTCTTTGTTTCTGTTGGGTGTATGTTTTAACACGTCAATTTTTATTTTTATCCTATAATCTAAGTCTATTTCTTCTAATTCTTGTTCCAACCAGTAATTCGACAGGAACAATACATTTATATTGTCTAGTTTTAATATGTACCGAAGTCTACCTCTAGGCATAACTTCTTTAATTCCAGATATTACCAGTTCTGTACCTTCTGCAAATTCTTCTAGTCGATGACAATCCCTAAATTTTATGTTATCCGCAATTTCTTGCATTGTTACGACGTTAACCCTCTCTACCTCTACTTGGGTAAATGGAACGTCTACATTTTTCCATGCGTCTGTGTAAAATTGCAAGTTTTCGATTTTAGCAACTGTGTTATCGTTAAAACTCATATATCCATTTGTAGTAATGGTGGCAAATGGTTTTTCGGTTGGCAAACATATTAATTCCATTCCATTGTTATAAGGTAATGTGACATAACCGTCTGCAACAAGAGCTTCTCTATTATTATAAACGCGAAAAAACGTATTTTTGTCGTAACCCTTTAAGTAGTAGACGTCTCTTTGCCCGTCCTTATCCGCCAAAACTCCTACATAGGTATATTTATTTTTATTGTTAGCGGTAAACGCGGATACGCTGTACTCTCCAGAGAGTCCTAAGTTTTTCCATCTGGTGTAGAAATAATCTTCTAGTCTCCCCTTTAATTCCGCTATCTCCTGTTCTTTCTCCAAAAAATGTTTATGTTTATATTCCTTTTTAACCGTTCCTTTTTTCCGTTTATTCTGTTTCCTCCATTTCTAATTTCCGTTTCTTTACAGATAATACAGAAATATGGGAAAATGGTGTTATTTCTTAGTTGAATGTTAATTGTTAATTTTTGTTAATTTGTTAATTGTTAATTTTTTTTTTCATTTTTTTTTTTGTTTTGTTTTTTATTATATGGAAGGAAACAAAAAATTATAAATAGATGTTCGAATAAATTGATTTTATGCAATTATATTTATTCCATTTTTTCTTATTTCAAACTTGCTGTGTGGTGTAATTTTTGCGTAAAAATCATTCTAGATAATTTTCTTTAGATTATTTTGCATGCTTTTCTGTTCTTTATTTCTGCATTCACCTGCATGGGGTAATTGAACACATGGGAAAATTTTTATTTCGTTGAAATGCAATACTCTCCGATGATACCCAAAGATAGCCGCATGATATAAATAAGAATTCCACGAATGCTATAAATAAGAACGTCTAAGGCAATACCAGTTTAGTGACCAGTAGATCGTAGAAGTGCTAACATGTCATCCGACGGAGTTTACAGTGTAAGCGAGTTATACGGGAGAAAGGTTAAACCGACTAACGAAAGATTCGGAACATGGTTGCTAACAGAAAATATAGGTAATCTAATTACGGATATTGGAAATATCGACTACACGGAAGGAGAAGAGCTACTGAGAGAGGCACTTAGACCGATATCGGATCCATTTTGTGACAATATAATGGTAGTAAAGTTATGCGGTTCGGAAGACTGTAATGGAGGAAGCGGACTTGTAAAAAAAGAAATTTGTGGCACGTTTAACAGTTACCTCCGAGGGAAATTGGGTGACCTTGTTTCTGCGAGACACGGAGTTAAAGCCAAGCTACCCTTCTTCTTGCACGGCGACAATCGGATGGCTAAAGGTGTTCGAGAAGTTCTTGGAGAAAGTATGGAAAGAATTACGACAAAATATGATAAAGCTGTATGTATACCATACAAAGTGGAACTAGCAGATGTAAATGTGGAAACACTGTTAAAAGAATTACCCGAATTATTAAAACAATTACAAAAGGAAGACTATTATCTTCTAGACCTCGATATTACTTCTATGGGGTGTTCCAGAAAGAAGAAATGACAAACTACTTAACAAGTAACTTTAACTTTCGTAAACATGGAATGTATAGGGAGAATTGTAACGAAATTTTAAATAATAATAATACAGTCGGAATTGATTGCCTTACCTGGTTAACTTCTAATGCCAGAGTTAAAATTTATAACAAATTTATTTGCCAAGTAACAAGTCCTGGTGTTAACAAGTGCATTGGTAACCATATAATTGATTTTTTAAACTGTCCAGATAAGAGGTTAAAAGGCACATTTTCCAACACTTTAGCCATAGAACATGGAATTACAAGATTAGAAGCAACCATATATAATTATGCCATAGCCGATAACAAGACAGGGGGATACAACTGCTTAGAAGACTGCCTAAGCTTACTGGAAGATAGCAAACTTTATTTCCAAAATGCACCATTATACTCTATCTCATTTGCTAAAATGTGGACAAAGTTGTCAAAAACTCTGCAAAACAGTTCCTGTCCTGTATTTAACAATATGCTGCAATATGTATACTGGGGGAACAGTAATACAAGGAAATTAACCGGCCTACAGATAAGATTACCAATGGAACCCAACACAAGAAAAAAAGTTGCAAATTATTGTCTTTCTGCATTTAGTTTTAACTTTTTACCTATTAATTATATAAAGATCGAAGAAGATACGAGTAACAAGGAGAAAAATGTTCGAATTTCTCAAAAATGCTATATTAAGGCTGGTGATACATTCTTTTCCCGGTCTTCCACACTGTTTAGCACAATCCCGGAAGAAATCGACATCCAGGAGCTCGGACTGGTATCTACATGTAATATTATACCGAAAGTTCTAAGAAAGAGGGAAAACAAAAATAGAAAGCTAATGCCTTTTGCGCTAAAAGAAATAACACCATTTTCCCATATTTCTGTATTATCTGTAAAGAAACGGAAATTAGAAATGGAGGAAACAGAATTAAAGAAAAGGAAGATAGAGTATTTAGAAAATACAGCTACGGTTAAAAAGGAATATAAACATTTTTTGGAGAAAGAACAGAAGATAGCGGGATTAAAGGGGAGACTAGAAGATTATTTCTACACCAGATGGAAAAACTTAGGACCCTCTGGAGAGTACAGCGTATCCGCGTTTACCGTTAACAATAAAAATAAATATACCTATGTAGGAGTTTTGGCGGATAAGGACGGGCAAAGAGACGTCTACTACTTAAAGGGTTACCACAGAAATACGTTTTTCGCGTTTATAATAATAGAGAAGCTCTTGTTGTAGACGGTTATGTCACATTACCTTATAACAATGGAATGGAATTAATATGTGTGCCAACCGAAAAACCATTTGCCACCTTTACTACAAATGGATATATGAGTTTTAACGATAACACATTTGCCAAAATCGAAAACTTGCAATTTTACACAGACGCATGGAAAAATGTAGACGTTCCATTTACCCAAGTAGAGGTAGAGAGGGTTAACGTCGTAACAATGCAAGAAATTGCGGATAACATAAAATTTAGGGATTGTCATCGACTAGAAGAATTTGCAGAAGGTACAGAACTGGTAATATCTGGAATCAAAGAAGTTATGCCTAGAGGTAGACTTCGGTACATATTAAAACTAGACAATATAAATGTATTGTTCCTGTCGAATTACTGGTTGGAACAAGAATTAGAAGAAATAGACTTAGATTATAGGATAAAAATAAAAATTGACGTGTTAAAACATACACCCAACAGAAACAAAGAAAGAGTTGTATTTTGTGTATACGTTTTGTTAAACCTATGTAAAATATTCTAATAAAACTTTTAAGACATAATTGTGTTACAAATTTCCTCCACCTTTGTTCTTATTTAATATTAAACCATCTATCTAGATGGGAAGATAGTGGAGGATGGCAAAAAGGGTAGAGAGGTGACAGGAGTGAGGGTCGTGGAAACTCAATCGTGGATGGTAAGGTAATCTAAAATTTTACCTATATGTATGTCGTAAAAGTTTTCAATTTACACGAGTTTTAGGAAAAGCGTACGGTTTTTGTTTCTGTCATTTAATTCAGCAGATTGTTCATCCAATGGCCAAGCCATTTTGTCAAAGTTTTGTCACAAGCTATCATTTTGTCACAAAAAACAATAAAAAATAAAAATTAAAAAAAAATTAAAATGAAAATAAAAAAAAAAACAAAAAAAAAAAAAATGAAAAAAAAAATATAAAAAAAAAAAATTTACAAAAAAAAATTAAAAAAAAAAAAATGAAAAAAAAAATTTACAAAAAAAAACAAAAAAAAAAAATATAAAAGAAAAAATTAAAAAAAATTAAAAACAAAAACCAACTTACAAAAAAAATTTTTGACATAAATTTTAAAATTATAACGGGCAAATGTTGTATAATTCATCTATAGATATTGTTAATGTAGCAAAATTTTTCAATTTAAAGGTATGGTTTGAAGTTTCTCAGAAAAGTTGTGCGTGGAGTCCCTCCACGCGGAAGAAGTGAAATTTCGTAATGTGGAAATAAAAACATATTACATTCTTTTAAAAGTCATTAATTATTAGCGAGCTCATACTGTTCACATTCTTTAAGACAAACTTTATTAACATTGCTTACAATTCACAATTGATCGCATCTTTTAATTATCATTTTCGAGTGGAGAAATATCCAAATCAATAACATTTACAATGGGCTTATGAAAACTAAAGTAAGATACGAAATGTTAGAGCTCTGTTTTTTCAACACAGCCGCCGAATACACTTACAACTATATCGAAATTTTCATTGCACCAACGAACATAATTTTCACTTTTTTCCATTGCTGTCAACAATATGTTAACAGCTCCTCATCAGCCTCATTTAGAGTCATGTAATCGGATAATTCCTCATCAAGGAGTATGTCAGTGGACAAATTCTATGTTTACATACAACAAAATATTTTAACGGCAATGATATTGAAAAAAATTGCAATTAAATATAAACTCGTTTAAAAAAACAAGACCCCCCGCGTCAGCCAAAGACCAGGCATCCGAGACAAGCGAAAATCTTTCATAAACATCTCTTTAATAGAAATTGTGTTAATTTTTTATCATTGGATTACAAATGCTGATACATACAAACAGAAGCGTCGACAACAATAACAACAACAAAATTCTATCTATTTATAATATTATAATTTTTTTTTATTTTCTCTCAATGCAATTGAATTAATTTCAATGCAATTGTTGTTGTCATTGCTTTTTCCTTTTTTTCTTTGAGCTTCGCGAGAAGCTAGAGACATATGAAGAAGACGAAACGCAGTTCCAACAGGATGTGCAGCAATTTTGATAACTAATAATTTTTTTACAATTAATGTATAAAATATGTTTTTTCTATAAAATAAATTCGTTATGAAAAAAAATTGATTAATGTGTTCTTTTTCGTTTAACATATTTTTAAAATTAATGATGAAACCATTTCGAGCATCTATTTACAATTTTTCTCTAATCTAAAATTCCAAATAAAAAGTTTTTGTTTTCCAACACATCATAATTTTTTTTCCAACACAATTTGTTCTAATTCTTCTGGTCGCTTTATATACAAATCTTATATAACAACCAGAAAACTAGAACAACACATGAGCCCCAATGAAAAAATCAAAATCTTACTTAATTATTTAACGTAAAAAGCCAAGCGCCGCGAATAATTTTTTTCCAAC